>JXOV01005491.1:0-49975 GCA_001014945.1 Clogmia albipunctata
AAGAGCAAAAAAGCGGAAGGGAGATATTTGATAACCTAATATAACTAATTTATTTTAAATGAATCGAATTACTTTTTAAACAAATAAATATTAGATTGTTCCATATGAAGCCTAGAATGGGTCAATTTCGATCGTTCACCAAGACAATATCATTCATTGTAATGTAGATTTCATTAATAATTTCAATAGTTATATATGTTATCTAATAATATAAGTCAAGTTATAGGATTTATCTACTTTAATATTATTTTTGTACAATAATTAGTGAGTACATGTAAAACCAAGATTTTTTAGGTTTAAAGTTTTTCATCTATAAATCCCGATTTTATATAGTGAAAGAGTATTTAAGTTAAGCAAAAAGTGTATCAAAAACAGTCATTAGAAATTTTAATTAGGATATATGACCTTCAAAATTTGACCATGAGAAAAATCTCTCTACTTCAAAAAACGATTTATGGAAAACTGTTTGAAATATTCGATGACATAATTAATTAAATAATTTTCAAAGATGATGAAGTAAATACAACAATCGACAAATTTCATTTAAAGTATTCTTACTCGCAAATTAAGCGAGCACATTTGAAAAAAAATTTAAACCAAAATTTTTTTTTGCGAAATAAGTATTTTTATGAGGAAATTTTTTTATTTATTTTTTATTAAAAGAACTTTTGTGATAATTTCAGGTAAATTCCAAAGTGGTTTGCCCTAAAGTTATCTTTAAGGTATAGTTTTAAAGTAGAATCACTCCAAACACGACACTTCTTATTTTAGGGTAAACATACCAGGCTACAGTACAACTGACTCAACTTCCAATAACCCAAATTGTTATTACTGGCTTCATATCACAAAACAATACCAAATCAACATAAAAAATAATCAGTAATAACACAAAAATGTTAAACTTTCATAATCAAGAGTTTTCCAAAGAAAGTTTAAAGTATATGCTGCAAGGGCATACCTTAAAAATTCTAAGCCCCTAAGGATAATCAAATTTTAATATATTTAAAAATTGACTTAATCAACATATATACATTTTAATATGTTTTGCATTTATAAAACTCATATCGGAGGGGTATGGTTTTATCCCTTATAGAGTTTTTAAGCTTCTGGAGGACAGAATACTATAGATATCCTATCATACAATTAATCTCTTTATAAAGATAAATATATAGTTTAAAATGCAGTTTGTTTCAATTCAAAAATAAAACAGTTACATTGTTTGAAAATTTGCGCTCCAAGTGTAAAGCTTCATTTGGGACACAGCCTGATAGTTGAATGTATTTAGTTTTAATTTACCTTAGTAAAACACATTTATTTTGGAAAATTTGATTTTATTTGTTTAGAACATTCATTTAGACCCTTAATTTTGAAATTTCAGCCAGATGTTATATTGGTTTTAATAATAATATATATTATTATATAATAATATTAAACCTTCTCCATAAGAAGAAACGGCAAAATTTGCCTGGAATTATATTTTTACACGGCGCAAATACTGTTACACAAATCAATAGTTTAACTTAAAATTTGGTTAAAACTCAAATTTATAGAAGATTCACTAGAAAATCTGATTACTGCTGTTATTTTATTAAGTTCACCTGTTCAGCATCCTGTTTCAATAATGTTTTAAGGACAAAATTGAAAATCAAATGACATTTTAAGGCAAAATTTTGTTGTTAACAAATGTGTACAAATTGCCAATTATGTGAATAAAAAACATTTGTATCTATGGTGGATTTTGAATTGGAAATTCGTATAAAATTTCTAGTCACAAAACAATAAAGAAAAGGAAGAAAAGATGATTTGTATGAAATTCATACTGTGTCCTCTAACCCAATTACGAAAAGACATATTCATTATCTGTGAAAATAAAATAAATGTTCATGTATCATTCAACTAGGTCGATAAGATAAGTTTCGTGTATTTATTAATGCTTATCGTTTAGTATTTTATACCAGAAAAGTAACATATAACATTAAAAAAATCGTTGTTTTTGTTCAGAAACCTAAACCATTCTCTATTCTGTTTTCTTTTTTCAAAATAAGTGATTGATATCTTTTGTCTCTTGATATTACAACAATTATTTAATATTAATTAAAGTTAAACTAACTGAATACCATAAATATTGATAACCACAATAGATTAGCAGACATAAAAACTTAAACTGTATACAGATCAATGTCCGATTCAATTAATTTTTTTTTCGATTCCTACAAATTGGAAATAGTACATAAATCGGACAGCAGTCTCCAAATGCGGTAAACTGGAATAATGGTCGTCTGGTGGAAACGCGGAATTGCCATTGGAATGATCGTTTTGAAAAGGCGGATGATTGATTTTCCTTGAAGCGGAATCGAAAACCCCCTGACCGCACATTCTCACGTATTAAAAACGGAGGCAGGTCCTCCTCGACTGTGCTGGAGAATAATCATTGGCCATAAACAAATAATAATCGACGGAATGTCGATTGATGGGACGACTCCAGCAAAATCGGTGTCATTTGTTGCGAAGCCCTATGCTGAGAAGCACATAGGCAGGGAGCACACACCGTGTATTAGGAGAGGTGGGGCCCTGGTAGTGACAGTGAAAAACTAGTCAGATAAGTCGTCACATAAACAACGTTTGATCTACCACGCTTCAGGGGGAGGACTTTGGTGGGGTGATAGTGGGAGAATGGGCGAAGGGTAATCAGTTCAAAGTCCCTCTTCAAAAGACTGTTCAACTTGTTGGGAATGGATTTTATCAGCACATATGGTCTCGAACATGAAAAGTTGCTTTACCCTACATAGGACACAACAAGCTAGTTTACTTGAAGCGCTTAAATTCAATGACAAAATTACTTTCAATATAATCCAATTAAATTTATTACGAATAAATGTAAATTAAGTTAAATCTAAAAAACAAACATCTGAGTCCATTATTGTATTAGTAACACTGCTATTTAAAATAAAAATTATTTGTGATAGAAAGGTGTAAAGTGAGTTTTTTACGAGAAAATAAATTTTCATCGTTTACGAATTCAAAAACGGATTTTATAACTGAGTAGGACATAATTTTTTAATATCCGATTCCAAAAACAAAAAAAAACTAATTTAAAAAATATTGGCCGTTATAACGAGCGCATAGCATATCCGATTCCAAAAACAAAAAAAAACTAATTTAAAAAATATTGGCCGTTATAATGAGCGCATAGCATGGTCTGGATAAAAAGATGTCCAGATTAGGAAACAAAAATTCTTTTAGATTATGACATACTTTTTTACACGCGATAGGGGAAAAACCAATTTTTTACTACACTTTTTGAAGTTACAATTTGCATTTCGTGAAACTGTAATTTACATGAGGACCGTTTTAGACTTTTCAGGACTTTTCATTTTGTGAAACTGCACATTTGGTAAAACTGCAATTTATAGCGGGCCTTTTCCAAGGTTAAAATTTACCCAACCAGACAGCTCCACTGCAAAACACTAAAATTTATTGACTATTTATATTAGCTTCTATTGAAACAAATTAAAACAATTAATATTTTATTGCATATGGTTTAATATAATTTCCATTCTGTTATGAGCTTAATTAAAATATTTTGAGTAGGTATGAGTTTTAAGTGTTTTCGTAGTATAGGAATAGTATAGAAAAAGAAAAAAATTTGCCCTGGGAACGACTCATCAAGAAGTTGTAAAATCGTCTACTATTTCATATTTATACTTTTTGAAAAAAACTATCAACAAAAAATGTATCAAAGAATTATAGAATAGTATTTTCCTAGGTTTAATAAGTTATTTTACTTTTTCTTAAGAAAATATGAAAAACACCGACAATAAAAGTCTATTATTTATTTTTTCAATATAAAACACTTTTTGTTAAAATATTTTGAATAAACGAACTCAAATAATATTTTAAATTAATATTTCATTGGAAGTAATTAATGAGCGATTTATCCACAAAGGCTGGAAATCAGAGTGGATTTATATTTTCGATTGGAGGAATACAAACACAAATAAGTGAAATGGAAAATCGAAAATAATGTTTTATTGGACCATTTTATTTATTTACTTTTATATCACAATATACATACAATCATATATGGACGTATATGTACAAATTATATACATATTTATCAGATGTCGGAAATAACTGTATGAATGTGTATTTATATAGGTATTGAAATTGATTTCTCTTCTCTCCAGTGTTTGATAATAAATTGAAAAATTGGGTTGATTGATAATTCCCATTTATCCAGCACCAAATTAAAAAAAGAAGGGAGTGGGATAAATTCGGGAGTAATATGTAATGTGGGACGACAAATGAGAACGAACTGTGAGGACTAAGCCGAAGCTCTTCCTTCCTCTTCTCCTCCCTGAAAACTCTGGATGACTGAGGGCGAAGAGTGTGTGTGCTGGGGAAAGTAATTGACATGAAAACAATTTCGATTTATTACGAAAACATTACTATTATTATGGGTGATGTGTTGTTGAGGTCTTATCATCGTAAGTGATCGAAAGTGAACTATAAGATGAGTTGAGGGGGCAAAACCACTCAACGTCATTCATTGGAAATTAATTCAAGAGAGACAGATCTATGTTGAATATTCACTGATTAATTATCTATTTGGATTCAGGAATTTTCGCGTTAGTGCAAATTAAAAATACCTCTGTCATTTCATCATCAATGTTTAAGAAGCAGATTCAATGCGATGAGCTTTTCAAGTTCTTTAGTTGTTACATAGTTCCTCCTATATAATATTAGTTTTTTTTTTAATAGTAAAACTTGTTTCATTTTAAAATAAAATTGTTCCAAAAAAGATAAAAATGATTTTTTGATAGTAAACAATTTACAAAATATGAAAGTTTTTTGGTTTAGTTTGGAGTTTTGCCACTATATGTTTTTATGAATATTAATTTCATCAATTAACCTTTCCTTATAGTGTTAAAACCTATATTGCCCTAGTGTGTGATGCTGAATGGCGGGACTATTTCTAATTCTTTCTTTGAAGACTATATATAGTACATCTCAAAAATTGGAATCTATTAATTAATTTTCGAAATAATTTAATACAATTTCAGGAAAACCTTCCAGTGCAGGCACAAAGCATGGCCTAATGACACTTTACAAGTCCGAAGCACGGTCAGATCGAAGGCCTAAATTTGATGATAACTCAATTTTATAAGAAAAACACAAAGTTTGTGACTGATAGGTTTTCTTTTTATATTTTTAGTTATTCCATGATAGTTCAAAAACAATAATAAAGATAATTAAAGTAGATATTAAAACAACGTGTGGGAAATAATTAAACACGAGTAAAGTTCCATAAAACGAATGAAATGAGTTTTCTAAAAGATACGAGTGTTTTTCCAACAAGTTTTTTTTGTAATTATTCGACGGATAGGTTCCCAAAGCTGGAAAGGAGAACATACAAGTAGACATCGAAAGTTACCAGATTTTTTACTAGTATTTGGCTGCCATTACAAAGTAGATTCTGAAGAAATTGATGAAAGGGATGGCCTTCGTAGTTTGGGTGGATATTTTATTAACAATATTAATTATTAAAAATATTCTTGGAAAATAACTGTTTTTAATTTTTTAAATTTTAAAATAGAATAAAGTGGTTAAAGGTTTAGGTTAAATTGATTTAATAAAATTCGTTCTAAATGTTAAACACTGCCGGTGCATTGTGAATTCGACAATAACACGAGTGGTGTGGAGTGGATTTTGGGAGACGATATTCGGGTTCGGGGGAAACGTGATTTCGATAAACAAACACACTTGGGACAGAGAGGAGTTCAGACTGTGAATATCTTTTTGGCATAATATAGTTCTGATTGGGATCGCCGGTTTTGTATAGTTGTAATCTGTGGGGGGTTTCTCGAATGAATATGTATTTAAATGAGAACATTATCCATTTTTTGCCGCCTATTCAAAAGAGCATTCTGTGCAAATTTCCTGAATAAAGTAGTTTAAAACATAAATGTATTCGGCAAACAGATTCATCTCGTATTCCTCGTTGTCGACAGCAGTGGGCCATTCTTCTTTTCCATCGAGTGGTGGTGGTGGTGGTTGTTGGAACAAGGCACAAAAGAATTTCCATTTCGTCTAAAATTTAATTTCCATATCGTCTATACTCTATAGTAGTGCGCGCAGAGCAGTGGAGAAGGTTCCTCTCTCTTATTCAGCAGCCAAGCATTGATAAGCGAATTTATGAATGTATGCATTTTAACAAATTGGATCTGGCTCATTGTGTATGGCAAAACTGGAATTCGTTCAAACTTTACCCAAATACACTACTTATTCGCAGTGAATTAAACCCTCTTGCAACAGACTGAACGACTGTTTGCTAATGGATATGACTTTTTTTTACGATAAAATAAATTCCTTTCATCTGGTCTGACCCCTTTTCCGACCGTTCGTTCGCAATATGAGCATATTTTTTAATTTATTTCATCCTTTTTTCTGTTCATTTGCTGCTTTTGTGGTTGATTATTATACATCACATTAATGCAACTGAATAGTCTGATTTACAATTTTAATTGATCAACATTCCGACTGTTTACGTAAATTGAATACGAATTCTCCAGGAATTTTGACTCACCTGTTCCACCCACACGTTTGTCGTCATGATTTGATTCTTCAAATTCTGAAACGAAATAAAACAAAGATATTAGTTCTAAGCGTTTTCACTGGTACTGTAAAAATAGTTTAAATCATTCATTTATGATGACCCCGAAAAGTATAAATAGAGGAACGAGGATTACTATACATAAAGGTTTGTCTTTGAAAGAAACGTGATAGAATTAAACACCAGATTTTCCAAACATAAATTAATTTTATTACAAAAAATAGACAAAATTTGAATAAAAAGGCCAAGTGTCCATAGTTGAACTGTTATATTTATAAATCGATATTGGTCACCATGATGGGGATGTTTGGTGGGGACTTGTCCGAACTTCCAAAATGCACTTACAAAAGTTAAAATTTGAAGATTTAAATTATATTATTTAAATTATAAAAGAATTGTGGACTAATTTTGATTAATTGTTTAAATTTAATAACTTTGTTGCATAATAAATTTCAGATAACAAAGTGCATTTGAATGTTATTTTATCAGTTTCCCTTTTATTTGTATCAATAAATATTTTGTTTTGTAGATATTTTGTATTTCGATACATACTGTTAATAATTTAATTCTATTGTGCTTTTTTTTAAAGAGAAACAATACAATTGAATATTTTTGGTTTGAAATCATAATTTGGTTAAGCGTGGACCACATCAATTCAACTGATTATAAAACTATGTAAATTGATTTTCCGTGTATAATAAAATTTATGGAATGATGGCAATGCAAATAATTATATTAATTGCAATAAGCGAGCGAAAATGATGTGAAAAATGATATTTGCAAGTATTTGTTAATTTATATTGTAGTACCTAGAAACCAACAAACTGTCTCTCTTTAAAATGTTTAAAACAATTTATTGAATAAATTTTATAATTAAATTATATTGCAGTTAATAAATATATTGCTAGAATTCAGTATTTGTAAAAAATTAATTTTAAATGTAAAACAATAATTGAAAAGTTTCGTGTATTGATAATAAATTATGCTCATAACCGTACACTATTTAGTTATGCTTTATTCAATACCCGTATTAGTAAATTGCTCTAATATTCAATTACTAAAAATCAAAATTTTAGATCTTTATAGGCCAGATAGAGAATATTTGTTATTTATCTTGTCACTAAAGTAGGTTTATTAATCAAATTGAATTTTTTCCTATTAAATACCAAATGTAAAAATTATTTCAAATTTTGATTGATGGTGGTTTAAAAGATCATCATTAAAATATAATAGAACAATTGAAAAATAGAAAAATTGAGACCGAAAGTTCTATTAGTTGAAATAAACTTTCTTTAATTGTATTTATTTAGACTATTATTTAGTTTTGGGTTGTTTTCTTATTCTTTACTTGATATTTCGCAAGATAATAGCTAATATGCGACTTGTATAAAATTTTGTAAAAAAAACTTAAATAAAACACACCAAAGCGGTACTGAATGCCGGGTCTGGGTGCTTTTTCTTTATTATAAAAGAAATCCATTAAATTTATATGTACGCCACTTTCGTTGGCCGTGGTTTCACTGTGATTTGTTAGTGTAAAATAAAATAAGCCATCTATCGGAGAACTTATGAACTACGTTTTCTTGTGGTTTATTACAGAGGGCGCAACATGTATTTTTACAGAAATTCGAAGAATTTTTAAGATTTTTGGTTAATTTATTTAAAAATGCATACAATTTTGTATAAAACACTTGTCGACCGTGTTTTATACAAAATTGCATTATTAAACACTCGGGCCTTCTTTAAGGCATTCGCTTCGCTCGTGGCTTAGAACAACCCTTGTGTTTAATAATGACTTATCTTATCGACCTTGTTGTATAAATAACTATTAAAGGAATCTTTTTAATGATATACTTTATCGACAGCAATAATTTGGTTAGGATAAAAAATTCTGATAGGAGAGCCAGGGCGATTTAAGAGAAGGGGTGAATGGCTGTCCACTATGACTCCGGTAATACTTTATCGAGCATCTTTACAACTATTTTAATCATATATTTTCGTTAATTGTTTCAATCCACGATCGTATTATCCTACCAACCTACTAATACGAATAAATATTATGTAACCAAAATACATATAAATTTTTAAAAAAATCCTCCAAACGCATTTTCCACATTACACCTACACATATTTTTAATTATATTCTCAAATAATTTTGAATGGTGAAATATTTCGAGTGAATTTCCAGAGTCAACAGAACAATAAATTTTACGGGTGAATAAATTGTGTTGCAAAGACAGAACAGCGTCTGTTGGTTGCAATTTTTTCTCATCTTAGAAGGAGGCTGCAGCAGCCTCTTGGTATTATTTACTCTCTTTTCCTGTGTAAATGTTGATGTGCTGACGACTGATTGCCAATTCAATTGAAAATTCGTAATAAACCAAAAATTGAATTGGAAATTGTAAATTTAATTTTCTCTTTTCTTTCTTCTTTTGCTCCACTGCTGTCTCTATGATGTGGAGACGACGACGACGTCCAAATTCACCCTCCATTTCCTCTGCAGTAATTCATGCTTCTTCACATCCGCCTCGGCTCGTCCCTTTGCCCCCTCTCAACACAACTATTTACACTATACACAAGAAATGGAATACATCCATACTTCCTGTGCTTTTAAAATAATACTTGGAGGAGAGCGATGCGGCAACTGAAAAGGAAGAGGAGAATGCAAAGAGGACCGTGCAGAAATTTCCTCTAGTGGCCACACTGTTTTCCGCCCGAGAAATGGACTTTTACTGTAAACGATTCCCTGCCGATCGCTTTGACGACGTTCCAAGTCATTTACATACACTTGCCTCTTCTCTGCTTCTACTCTCACCCCATGGATAGCCCACATAAACGACGGTAAGCTCAAGTCCAAATATTGTCTGGCAACACCTTTGTTTGGATACGAAACAATGAGGCACTTCTTTTCTTCCTACCCTCCTTCTCTCCCTTTTTCTCACCCTTAGCATGGAGCACCATGGCAAATATAATACAGAAAAATTGCCAGCAGAATTGAGTTTTATTAATGCTTATTATTGACATTTCCATTTCGAAATTCATTGGCCTACAACTCACCAGCCTCCCCTCTATTTGTACATTAGATTTACCTTTATAGATTTAATAACCCACTATAAAGTGGGACTTGTTCTGAGATTTAATAACATATTGAAATTGAAAATATTAGTCAATATTATAGTGTAAATCAAAGCTTTAAAAAAAAAAAAAAAAATTAAAAGGTCGATTTCCCGATAGGGTATTATATATTTCCATTTTTTTAAATCAAATATACAGTAGAAGTCGCTTATTGAAAACTATCTGGGGACAAACGATTTGTCTGTATTAACCGATTGTCTTGAATAAGCGATTGATTTCCAATTTATTTATATTGTGCTGATCCGTTCTGTTCCCAGGCATTTTGTCTAGATAAAGCGATTGCTCATATTATCCGTGGTCTTATTAAGCGGATTTTACTTTATTGTTTTTTGCTTCGCAAACAAGTAAAAAAAAATACTATTTTATATTGACTAAACACATAATAGTAAAAGATGAAATCTACCGAATTGGGAAAATTGTTAAATTTTTTAGTCTAAATTAGAGGATGTATCGTCTGGCTGGGAAAATTAACTCCATTGAATCCTCAGCGTACCTATGAGTTTGGCAATATGATATAAGTAACATATAATAATTATTTAACAACGTGTGAGAATAATGGACTATAATTAAACACGAGTTTAGTTTTCAAAAATTTTTCTAAAAGCTACGCGTGTATAATTATATGATTTACCAACAAGTATTTTTCAAAATTTTATTCAATACACATATTTATTTGCTATTTAGTTCCAAAATATGAAGTAAAGAATAAAAAGACAATATGGTACTAAATTAAGGTCTAAATAAATATGATTAAGGAAAGCAGCAATCAAGCAAATTTCAATTTTTCGATATATCGCGAAAATAGAACATCATACACCGTTTCTGTTTTTAGTAATTTAAAATTCAATTACGAAGTACAATTTTACACGGTTTGTGATACTCCGGGTATTGAATAATGTATAACTAAACAGTTTGTTATATGATTTCAATAAAAGTTTATATTATAATTTCATTTAACTTCAGAAAAGGATTACAATCTGGTTTGGTTGTTTTAAATACCTCAATTATTATTGGGATATATTCCATATCGCATGAGACGAAGTTAAATAAGAAGTAATATCCACTGAAACGAATCATATAAATTGCTTTTATGGATTATTTCTGGGCCGTTTCCAATTCGATCCAGCTCTGACAATAAAATAATACCACGAAGTTGACCACCACTAGCTGATTTATTGGAAAATTTATGGTTTTCATTTAATTCGTCACTCACTTGAGAAATTATTACAAAATTGGAATTTCATTAAACCGAGAATATTATTAATTTTGTATTTATTTGAATAGCAATTTTTTGTAAAAAAAAACAAAAAATAAAATGATTTTTGAAAATTCCGTATACAAAGATGAAAGAGTATCAGATTTTTGTCTTATCGAGATGACTTATTTGATTAAATTGATTAATATTGATGTGAATAATTGATAATAATATTTTGTTCTGGCGCTTACAGGGACAAGAAAAAAATGACGACAATAGCTTAGATGGGGAACAACGAGGACCAAGGCGCGACTGAGTCTATGATTGGAAAAAGTGAATTTATGAATAATTACTGACATGGCCAACTTTAGTGTGAATAAAAATAAACATAATACGGAGTTGTCGTCACTTGCACTTGTTCTCTAATCCCATTGTAGTAGTAATGTTGGTCAAAAATGGCCGAATAAAACGATGTATTGGTTGCAATAAACGATAGATTTCCAATAAATTTACGTAGTAGTATCCAATTGCTCGTATAATCTCAGGTGTCCTAAGGTCTAGGATCATATAGAATAGGAAGGTTAGGACATTTTACCTGGTAACAGTATAAATTTTGACGAAAAAACGACAACAAGCCTTTTTTTGACAAGAATTTAAAAATGATCGAAATCAAGCATCGATCAGTTATCGAATTTTTTATGCTGAAAGGACACACTGCAATGGAGATCAAAACCAAATTGGACAACGTGCACCACCAACACCAACACAGAGCAACATTTACAAGTGGATTCGAGAATTCAGGAGTGGCAGAATGTCCGTTTTACTGGAACATGGCAACTGGCAACATGAACGACCGACAACGGCAATGACAGTAATTTAATAGAACAAATTGTTCTAATCGATCGGCGATAAAAGTTTTACAAAATTGCAGAAGAGTCCGGACTAACATATAAAAGTGTTCAAAGTATAATTAAAAACGAACTTCGGTAGTTAAAAGTGGATACCGAAACTTCTTGTGGCAGTGGAAAAGTATCGACGGGTACAAAGTCCAAGATCATTTATGGGCCTGTGTGGTAACGACCCAGAACCAATTATTCAGCAAATTCTTACTGGAAATGAAATGATAGTCCTTTACTTTGCTCCAGCAATAAAATAGAATCGATGGAGTGACGACGTCTTTAAGATTTCGGACTCTAAATATCAAAATCTTTTAAACAGTTTTTCATCCTACCCTTAGGCTTATACCTTGAAATATCATTAGTTAGTAAGACTGTAAAACCATATTGTTTATAAGACTTTCTAAAAAGAATAAAGACATAAAAACATAATAAAATAAAAAAACTTACAAATATCTCATAAACCAGAACTTTAAAGGCTAATTCGGGGTTTAATAAAACAAATCTCATTTCAATTACAGTCATTAATTAAACTTCCTGGTGTAATGAAATGTTGAGAATAAAAGGTTTTATTGTTCAATAAAACCCACGAAGCATATTCACCCATTTACAAATACTTAAAACTACAAAAACGTATGACTTTAAGATGCTCGTAGAATTGAAATTGAATTGGGTTTCAATTAATTATCAGCATGTTGTGGTATTTATGTGCAAACATTATTTTAAAAAGAAACCATGCAATAAAATTTTAATGGAAATTCACTCCGATGTGGCCTTTTGGCGTCTTTCTTTTCCCCTTTTCACATAAAAATTTATTCCCCATAAAAGGGAATTTTAAGTGCGTTCATAAGGGATGTCAGGGCCATCATCGGGACGAATTGGAAGCCCCTTGGATCAAGTGCAAACACAGACACAATTCCCCAGTTCTCTAAATCAAAACAAAAGGCAGACAATGGTGCTTCGGTCGTCAGTTGAGTGACTTCTTATCATCATCGGGGACTGCTCTTCAGATTGTATGGCTTGATATTGGATCCGACACTATGGTTAATAACTGATTTTCGAAGAAATTAATACCTAATCGGAACAGAAAATTACAATAGATAAAGACCAGAAATTCTTATTTCTTATTTTTATTAAATATATGTAGGTTTCGTGTTTCAATGTTAGCGATTTTAAGATCCGAACAGGGAACCTAAACCTCAAATTTCTCCAACCAGACGCCTCCACGGAGGTATGGGTTCGAATTCTGGGCGAGTCTAATTGACATCAAACGATCAAGGTTCTATTAAATGAATAAATAAACATGGAAAACAAATGGTCATGAAAAGTTCAAATCCGTTGGTTGAAGTTGAAAGTCCCCGTATTCCTTACGGAAATTGAAAGGAGAATTTATAGACGCCCGCCTGCAGTAAAAATCTATAATCAAAGTATTTAGAGATAAGACTTAAGGCCTTTTGGGGGTTTAAAGTAAATCTATTGGTCTAAATATCTCAGCTGAACTCTGCAGTACTTTATACTTGTTTTTTTTATCAAATTTAAATTTAAATTAGACTATTCGCTCCACAGTACACTGTGGGAATTCATCTCTGAAAACACTCCTCATTTTTTGCATTGTTGTGTACCATCATCGCCTACACTTAATCATTGTGATTTTAATTGGTTAATTATTTTTTTAATTGCCACCGTAAACTTAATTATCAATAAAAGTACGCGATAACTTGACTCATACGCTATATTACGGACCATCACAAAACCCAGAAATCTATTCAACCAACGCTCCACCATCACCTCCTCCTTTTAATCAGCAACTCCCCCAATGTTTGTGCTTGGAAATCGTCAAGAAAATACTCATGTGCTCACGTAAGTACATATTTATACATAAATAAGTACATATAATTTATTGTTTGCTGTTTACAGCATGAGGAAAATCAATCAGCACTTGAGTCAAGTGACCGTGAAGATGACTGAACTCTGAAAATATTTGACTGAGATAATTTGCTTTTCTATACTCTAATATTACGAGAAAATTGGCCACAGTTTTCTCTTTGTTCTTTTGAAGAAACAAAGTTTTAATTGGTTTTGATAATCTATCTTATTAATAATAAGTCCTTTACAAATTTGGCCTGCAATTTACTTGAAATATATATTTGTATAAAATAATATTTTATGGTAAATAGTATAATTGTATCCATAATTGAATAGCTTATTGGAGAAACAGCATAAGCGACCTGACATTCATTTTATACCTATTCTTTTAAATACCTCTTTCTACCAAAAACACAATTTCGTCAAAAATAGCGCTTATGCTGTTTCTCAAATAAGCTCTTCAATAGTTCTAGTTTTGTTCTACTAATTATCAAATCGATTCGATCTTTAAATTTTAAGAAATTATAAAACAATTGAAAACGAAAAGTAAATTGTAAAGGAATTTTCGATTATTATATTGATAATTAATAGATATTTAATGACCCGCCTAGTAGCCGTTGTGGTAACGCATGCGGCTGCCTCCTCGGAGGCCATGAGTTCGATCGATTTCAACTGATCTAGGTACTATTAATTGACTAATAATACACCGAAAACAAATAGTCATGAAAAGTCCAAGCCCGTTGGTTAAGGTTAAGACTTTCCATGTTACTTACAGGAATTAAAAGAGAGAATTTTTTTTATATTGATAGTTAATTAATTATTAATTATTTATTTTCTCAATCATTACATATTATAGTTTTATAAAAAATCTTATTTAAGAATACTGATGAAGAGCCCATAAGTATTCTTTTAATTTCACAAATCTAAATAGAATGTACGTACAAAAATAATTATATTGGATTATTTTCAATGTTATCCTGAAATAAGTATTTTTTCCTATTGGAAGAAATTTGACATAGCCAAATGGGGTTCGTTTTCGTTAACATTAAAGAATCATAAGTATAACTTAATTTTTCTTTTAAATTCTGAAAATTAAATTTATTTTGGAAACTATTACTTTTGCATGGTAATGAACATAAATGGACTATTTGATTTTAAAATAATCTTAAAAAACACCAGCTTCGTGTCACAATGAACAAAGTATTTTATTGCAGAGTATAAGTAAGACCACCTAATTGGCTTACCAATAAAACAATACGTCAAATTCAAAGAGGACGTTAGTGCAGTATAATATTATTACAATTGAATTATCTGCAATCTTTTTTCATTATATACGCAAGATAAAAAAAATACTTTCTATTGCTGATAAAAAATAAATCAATAAACGTTAAGTAAATATGTATATACATTTGGTAAATTTTGTTTGCTCAGATTTGGTGCTTAATCTATCTTCGGAATTTAGCAAGCAAAACCATTGTGATGTGAGTTTTTGTTTGCGCTCCACGAGGAAGGACGGAAAAAGAATAGTAAAAGTCGTATATACTTATGCGAACTAATTCATTATTTAACCAGTTCTTTTGAATTGGACCCGAGAAACCGTAATCCTATTCATCATCAATAGGCCAGACCGCCTTTCCGATACCCCCCTTTTTCATCCATTGTCTAGGCCTTGGCACTGCTGATGATGGTGGAAATTCGTATAGGAAATCCCACTAAATGGGTCCGGGGTTTCCTTGGGACACATAATACGCCCGTCGTTGACATGGGTGCGTCGTCGTCAGTCGTGATATAGTCATAATTGAGGCAGGACACAATGTGTGCGAGAGGGGCATTGTCGTGTTGGCAAAACCAAGACACTTACCACATCAATCAATTGGGACAGCCGTAAACCCATTTTGACGGTCAAGCGATCCGAGTTGTTGCCCACGGGCCGTATCAGACGGTTGTAATTGCTCAATAGGTCGTCGTATAAACGCTTTGAATCAGGGTTGGCCAGGCCAGTGGCAAATTGTAACGCTACGAACACAGTCGCGAATAGCACGCTCCCCATCTTAGGCCAGGTCCACCCCTAAAATGGAAAATGGAACATTGTGTTAATTATCATGGTAAATAATATATATATAAAATATTTTTGTGATGAATATTTTTAATTTAAATCATTTAGATAATGATTTGTACTAAATATAAAATCAATATTCAAATTTATATTCTATTATATACACATTGTCAAAGTTATTTTCTTTATGTTATGTTAAATAATTAAATATTGTTATTTATTATTTAAATTTTCCTTTAATTTCCAACCGGGCCTTTGTGCATACTATCTACTCGTATAAATGATCATATGTAATAAGCCAATAGTTATAATTTTTGATGACATAAGTTCAAATAATTATCTTAACAAATTTTAAAAATTGCACGGTATATGGCGATAAAATTTACAAATTCAGGAGAAAAAATTAATTAGATAGGATCCCGAAGATGTGTTCTCTATAAAATAATGGCAATTTTCACATTTTTTGTTTAAATTTGATTTTTTACACAATTTTAATTTAAAATTGATTTGTGTGGTATATTTTGTTTCGTGTAAAAATAATACTAAAATTTCATTGAGGAACAACCCATCCCCGTGTACCGGATGAGCCACTATTTTTTACAATCAATCCAAAATTTGTATATTTATAATTTGAAGCGCAAAAATTGCACAACTCTCTATTATAACTTATAGCGATACTCAATCAAATTTTAAAATGCAATATTTGTTTAATTTATAGCTGTTCAAAGGTAGCAGGTTTCTGGATAAAATTAGGTAGTCAAGTTTTTACCAGGCAGCTCCACTATATATTTAAAAAAAAATTATTAATATTTATACTCCAAATATTTCAATTCAGGTCAAAATGTTTTCTTTGTGCAAAATTATAAGAAAATTTAAAAAAATTATATAAATAATTGATATTTGTTGTAAGTGAACCTGTTCCAATATTATTAGTGTTATAGTAGTGAAGGTTTTTATTTCAGAAAATTTAAAACCTGATAATATCTGATTTTGCCTAAAGACCAGAGCTAAAAATCTTGAAATATTTCATTTATAATTTTTTTAGATTCTTGGCTCTGTCATCTTTGTATAAATTATGACAATTTCCTCAATATAAAAGTTGGGAATTAAAGGTTAAAAACTTATTTTTTGGGTTGTCTCTTACTTAAATATTTAATTCTATTATAAATACTAGGGATTGAATATATTACAATATTTTACTACATTTATTCAGTCTCTGAAGAAAACATTGAGGAAACTCTATCTCCCAAGACAAGATTCATACTAATGTACCAATATACAACCAACAATACAAATGTGTATTCATAGGAGCACATTTGCCTCTATTGAAATCGCAAAACACAATAGAATACTGTTGAGAGCATAAATTCTCCTTCTAGATAATTTAAATCCTTTTTGTTGCCTTTAAACCAGCCTCCGTCCCAACCTCTCACTACTCTCAATCCTAACCCCGCTTACCCTCTATATCCGTTGCGATAAAATCCAAAGCCTCGGCTCTCGTCTTAAATTCGCCATTTTCAAATGTGTGTGTCGATTACATACATATATGGAATCATACATATTATAGTAAAGCGGTCCTATTAACTTTTAATTCCATTCTAGAGAATTGAATCGAATAAGCGGATCTTAAGCTTCCTAAATTGTGGAGGAAACGTGAACAAACAGACTTTAGATGAGGATTCTGCTACACCGTTTAGCATCCAAGGAGATGAAGAAACTTGGAGCGTGCCTTAATTAATATCCATTCCTTCCATTACAGGTTCGCAAACAACGACTATCATTGCAAATATTACGGCGGAAACTATCGCAGAAAAGTTATTAGCAAACTATAATCCACTCCGATAATAAATTACTGTTTAAGTGAAGGTTGAAGATAACAATGAATTACCAATATTGGAATATAATCCAAATTGGTTTCATGGCAAGTAATCGACAATATTGGTATTTTAAATTAAGAGTTTGATTTAAAGTAAATTGGTTAGTAGTTAATTTCAATAATATCATTAATATTGTTTAAGTATTTGAGTTTCATAAAATTGATATTACGGTACTAATATTTCTTCTGTTCATTACGTTTTTATAGCATTGTAGTTTTCCTTTAGTAATAAAGAATGATCTCCATCAACAAATTGATTAAATTCAAATAGATACCAATTCCGTTGTGAATTGTATACTTTACTGTATTAACAGACCTCTCTCTTTCAAAAGGACAATTGTGTGAATGAACAAACGAACTAAAGACAGAGATAATATTTTTAATCTGGAAGAAAGGCGGACGAGCTTGCTTAACAGGGAGCGGAAACGCCGACAACAGGACCAGAGCTCTTCTGCGTCACCAGCCTAAATAACCTCAAAGAAGAAAGACGACGAAGGGATAGAGTTAAAATGTACAGATAACGGGCAAACTTACCACGCCTGGTGCACTCAAAGGCGACAATGGGATGTCACAACCCAAAAAAAACTTCGGATCTTAAGCTCCTCATAGGACATAGTAGGACATAGTCAGAATTGTCACTGGTCAAAGTGCTGGATTAGAATTAAATTATATGCAAGAATGGAGCGAAAAACGTATATGTTGATGTCTCTTACATCACTCAATTCTTCTATTAAGCAAGAATAAAATTTACTTGCGAAATAAAATTAAGTTTATATAAAACAAGATCGAACGTATTAAAAAATATACAGGCTTTCTATAAGATGTATTACAATGTATTAAATATATTAAAAGTAGAATCTACATTATCTTTCTTAAAGTAGGGGAAATATGGACAAAATAGAGTGTTTTTGGATTTTGGCTGTTTCTAGCTTGCATCTGACTAAGCTATCATGTGACCCAAATGGTTTTCGCTAACCTGCCAAAATTTGAACGCATTCAGTTCTGGATCGTTCAACTATCTTGGATCCACAATCACCGACAGTGAGGATCTGGGTATCTTCTTGCCAACAGAGCATCATATAGCAATAAAAAAACATTAAAATCTGCAATTACGTAAAGAAAGACGAAATTGCTGATTTATGAAACACCGATAAGAAGTGTACTCTGTTATGGAGCTGAGGCCTGGAGACTTTCAAGGGTGGACGAAAACTGGCTGGCCGTCTTTGAGAGATGAATATTACGACGTATATTTGGCGGAGTATGTGAGAATGGTGTTTGGAGAAGAAGGACCATGCGTTTTTCCATCTCTATGCGGATGGCTTTATAAAAGTTAGAAGACTGGTATTGGCGGGACATGCTGCACGAATGTCGGTGGAACCAACAACATGGAAGGTTTTTGCAGCGAATCCTGATGGGACGAGAAAACCGCGAAGGCCGCGTCTTTGATGGGGGGACAGTGTGAACAACGACACGAGAGAACTGGGAGTAATTATGGAGGCCAAGACACGCCCTGGGTTGTAGTGCCAACATCATCAATAATATAAGAATATTATGAATAAAAGGGAATTTATTATAAATACAATGTTAAATATTGCTTTTGATAAAATTCCGGAAATAATGAGAAAAATTAATGTTGGACAGACAGGAAATCTGTGATGGACATGAAAATAAATGGATTCTAACGAAAAAGAACTGACAACATGAACTGTTCGGATTCCGGGAGAGTCTCTAATATTTACGAAATGATTGACAAGGAAAAGGGGAAACATAAAATAGTCACTCGAAAATAATTGAAATATCTTGCATTGCATTATTATGCATTATTCAAATTTTTAGTTTGTATTGAAGTTGGAACATTTAAATTGATTTTCAAATAATTTCTACAATGTTGATAATTAACGAAATTGTTTTTGAATAATCTTAAAAATTTATTTTAAATAAATACTTATTTTTGGGATTAATTGAATGTTTATTACAGAAATTTGTTGGTAATTTTTGTAAACACTATGTAATTTTTAATCCTATAATGCTTAATTCTCATATTGAATTGAGGAAATTGAAGACGCATTAAAAGATATCGCTACTAAAAGCCTGGGCTTTTAGTGATTATTCTATTTATTCAATTGATTTCAATTTGACATTTCATTTGAAGTAGAGCTTATAAAAAATATAAATTTAAACAAATATATTCAAAACAATGGAATTGGAATTAATTCTATTAATATTGAAATAAATAATCATAGAGCTTACTTTCGAGAGATATTATTTAGCTATTGTTGGATTGTTGGCAGACGACGCCAACGTAGGCCACAATTAGCTCGTCTTCCTTTGAGAGGCATTGGCATGGTTTGGTAAAAGGTTCAAGGAGTGGAAATTTTCAATTCAATTCGAAAATAGGTCGACAGGTCAGTGAATCGCAATTATAAAGTTGAATTAAATTGTCAATAAAGTCTGGCGCCTGTAATTTCCATAATTGAAATTAATAATAAATATGAAAGTTCACTCTTCCGCATGAAGCGCAGTATGAAGGTGGCAGAGGCATGACATTGGTTTCTATAATACTATACACAAAAAGTGAGTGAGATTGTGATCCTCGCCCCAACAAACACTTGAAAACTGTGCAAAGTTTTCCAATTTCGTTGGAATGCCATCCTTCCTCCGTTTTCAAAAGAAGATGGAAAACAAAATAAGCACAATCCAACACACAGATATTCAAATTTGGCAAATAAATTTGCTGGGCTTGTATTTATACATTTATTAGTGTGTTAAAGCAAATTTCAGATTTTATTGTATTCATCGGGTGTACAAAAGAATGTTATTTAA
This sequence comes from Clogmia albipunctata, assembly GCA_001014945.1. Taxonomy (NCBI): domain Eukaryota; kingdom Metazoa; phylum Arthropoda; class Insecta; order Diptera; family Psychodidae; genus Clogmia; species Clogmia albipunctata. The sequence goes on from JXOV01005491.1 coordinate 20,461, forward strand.
CTTTTCACGTTTTTGAATGTAATTGTGGAAAAGAATTTTTAAAGAAGCGCGCCAGAGAGAAAAACCCCTAAGGAAGCTCAGTCATGGTGTTGGAATTCTTGTATCCAAGAAGAGACCGGATAAAGAGTGATAGAGAAGGGGTGGGATATTCATCATTTCTCGTTGAAAAAGTCTCATAGAAAAGACATTTATTTGCAAACGGATTAAATTCGAAAAGGGAGAATTCAGCAATAATTCCGCTTAGAAATCCGGAACTAATCTCCTCCTCGCCATTTTCCAAACACAAATATACAACACGTTCGGAATGCTGCTGCCCTTCTTCCTGGAGGATGTCGATATTGCGAAGGAATTTTTAATTCCGACCCCACATCCCTCCTCACCCGCTGACACTGCAAGTAATGGATCGGGCATCACACAATTGAAGGATCGTCTGAGATTCCGATGGAATCAGCACCGTTCAACTGGAAACAATTTCCCGTCATAATTCACTGATCAATTCTATTCTCCCCAGAGAGACACACACTGACAGCAGCAGCCAGCCAACAAATCACGCCTTGTCACTTACTATTTACGATAAGCATACCACAGAAAGGAGATTACAAAATAATATTGTGGAGAAGGAAACGGAGCAAACGACGACACCTCCTCCTGGTAACAAGATTCTCTAAATTGGAATGAAGGGTTGATGTGATGTGTTTGTCACTCTGATTATTACTCAAAAGACTCATTCGTTTCGCATTTGTAATGCAACAAAGTGGACTCTCAGAAGCAATTACACGTGTGCTCCAGGACTGCAAATTGGTCCGAAAATTGGGTTATTGTAATTAACAAGGTAAACTCGGATAAGGTATCAAATAGAGTAATAAGGCTACATATAGGATACAAGTCTTGTTTGTTAAATGAATAAGTTTATACTAGTACTCTTAATCAAACGGATGCTGTTAATCAAAGTAATGCATTTTAAGCCAAATAATTGTTTTTATAATATTTGTATCGAAATTTATGGTTTATTTAAATATTATACACATTATACTTGTTAATTTTTCTCATATTATTAAACAGATAAATTATTTAATAGTTATTTATACAATAGTAAAAAATGTTTTGAATAGCAAGTGTTTAATAGATCACTTCGCACAATTGCGGTTTTATTCTATCTTAGAGGACTTTAATTTATTACAAATCATTGGATGAGAACTTATCTTTATCTTGGCTTCAAAGAAAAATCTAAACGTATTGAATCAATAGATCATCTACTTTAATTTTTCTTAGATTTGATAAATTTTTGTCTAGGATTTGTTCTCTCTAAGTTGTTTTTACTTCAAAAGGGCTTTAAAGTATTCTTTTTCTTTATTATTAAAGTATAGCCCCTGTAAAAGATGCCTTTTTTTAGATTTTTGTGCAAATTTATTTTAAAAATGCATATAATTTTGTATAAAACAAGGTTTATAGCCATTATCGATTAGTACAATTAGCATTAAAATGGTTTATTTTATCCCAACAAAAATTTTTTTTGATTTTGATCAATTTTAATCAAATTCACTGATATTCCACATGCTAATAATAAAAAACTCCTTTACAAACAAATTTTAATGGTATAATATCAATTTTAACCAAGAAGAATGTAAATTGATTTATGCAAAAAAATTTATATTAGATAAAAATATTAAATGTCACAAGGAATTTTAAGACCACTTTTTTAAGTATAACAAATTATATAATAGGATTTAATGTTAATATACCCTGAATGACAGGTTTCAAATGCCACATATGAAGACAAGAGCAAGCATGTTCCCGGAGAATATTCAAATTAATCTGTGATTCCTTAAGTGCAAAACATGCCGACGATAATTATTCCAATCAGTTGAATGACTCTTTTGGTTTTATGCGTTAATAACGGGGTATTTCAATACAGTCATGAGAAAAGTTTTGATGAGTTTTCTCCACACATATGTCTGTATTTGCTTGAGATACACACATGAAATAATCAAGTTCAGAATTTGCCAGGCCCTCAGTTGAGAGGTATGGGGGACAAACAAAAATATCAAAAGCAATTAAAGGAATATTCTTGGCTACTGCTACTTTGCTACTCTTTTCCTATCTTCGTCCATCCATTTATCTGTTTATTTTCTTTTATTTATCCGGTGATGGTTGTCTGTCTCCTCTGTCGTCGCATCTCTCCAGCAGCAGTATAACTGATACTAGGAAAGCAAATCCCAGAGTGGCAGAGAGTGTTGTGATCCAATAATCCCTTTTATGACGATTATATTGATTAAAATCGACCGAATGGCCATTGTCTTCAAACACACTTTGCCACATGAACTTCGTTAACCACTTGACCATCAATTGCCCCTCCTTTCCAGAAAATTAACTTATTTTTATTTCTAAAACCGCCCCAGTTTATATCAACGAATTATTTTTGGGTAGCTTTTGAAGGCCTATAACTTTGATTCATGAAAAAAATACAGTAATGTAAATGAAAAACTTAATTTATCTTAGCCTATTTAACTATTTATACTCGTACTTGTCATTATAAGGTTGTCTGATATTGGAAACTTTCAACGGATCGATTTCGATCATTCAGTAAATCAAAATCATTGATCTTCTTCGACGACAAGTTACCGGTCTAGTTGTAACCAATTGGTTTTACGTAATAAAAGTTTTCAATTGCCCTATATGTTCATTTGTCAATCTTTCACAATTGACAATTGAAAATCGTGTCTATGAATCATTATTTGCTATGACGTGATTAGAATCATTAACAATTGATTCTATATAGAGCCTATGAATTCAGAGATTTTGGCCATCGAAAAAGAACGTATATACTTCAATGAAGTAGTCCCTTTCACAATTTTCATGTGTATCCATTCATTGAAAAATAGCAAATCAGTAATATTATAGTAAGAACTCTCTAGTTTCTGTTTATTTGAAGTGTGTGATTTAAACCCTTGCTTGGCCTGACGGCTCCAGGAGATTTGCGATCATATAACTTATTTAAAAGTTTTTGATACGACTTTCATATAATAAAAAAAGACCATTAATTTATGGCAGTTGGGTTATATTCTAAAATGCGAGTAACTTAATAAGAGTTCAACACTCCATCACATCAAGAAAAGGCAATTTATTTCCGTTTAAGAAATTGTTATCAATAATATAATATTATATAAATAAGTACGTTCTCGTCCGACATAGCCATCATAGTTGAAAATTGGTAGTTGATTCGGCTAATTTGAACAGTAAATTACATAGCACTAAACATTTGCTAAATATAATGGCGATGATTACTCAAATTAGTCGTATATTTGTGGCCAATTTAGTGAAATGTGCAAATTGGCACACGGAACAGCCATTTAAAACATAACAGTGTGCAAACGTGTGGGATGCAAATTTTTTCGCAGTGTTTTGTTTATTGAATAACTCGGACCAAATATTAGCTCAAATTATTATCGCATTTCCGGTTTTACTTAATTGACCGCGGCCACAGAGTTTATCGCCCCGATTTTATCATCTCTGTCATCCCGGGGTAGCCAGGGCATCGTTGCGTAACCACGAGATTAGTGTAATCGACACGGGGGTTTGTTTGAGTTTTGATCGTTTTTCTGTCTCGCTTTTTGTTGTTCTTGCTGCCTCTCGTTTATTGACGATATGGAAATTAAGAATTAAAAACGGCTTTCCAAGGCGACGAATACCGTAAAAATTAATGAAAGTTGCGCATAATTATAATAAAAAAAATCGCAAAGAGCAAGGGAAGGAGAGAAGGGAACGTTCGTTTGACGGGCCAGAACTAATACTGATTAAGGGTGTTTCAAAACTAAAGCAAGATTTGAACTATAATTAAGTTATATATAAAACGTTCTAATATTTTATTTTAAATTACATAAAATAAGGTTTTTATTTGAACAACATACCGGGCAAATGACCTTCAGAATAAAGATTTTTTGATAAAGTTTTCGAATTTTCACTCGAAAATCTTTGACATGATTGTGATAAGGTTTACTAGTATTTTCATTTTCATAAGCTGAAATTTGATTTACTAAACATGACTGATTGATAATATATGGTATATGATAACATATTTGAACAAAGAGAAGTTTACTGACTTTGTTTTTTTTTTTATCTATGAGGTGATCAGAATTAAGCTAAAAGATTTTATATTTTAACACCATTTAATATCGATTTTCATTTAGCTCGCATGATAGATAAGGTTCTTTCCAATCATCCTCATTTAAATCAAGACCTTAAAAATGGGAATGTATCAAAGAAATATGACTTCAAACGTGAATTTTGGAGAACAATAGTTCTTAATCTCATTAGAGTAAAACGTGAATAATGGTTTAACAAAATTTCATCAAAATGATATGGTTCTACAAGACTAATACTACATAGAGACTATTTGTATAATTCCATAAATAACCCAATCTTATGATCTTTTTGATTCACTTGCAAAACTCTCGCATTTAAATTGAATTCAATTTAATGTTGGGCCACCCTTTGTCAATGGCGAGTGCGGTCGTCGCTAACTTGGCGGCGGAAAATCGCCAAATGAAATCCCACAAAAGTAATGTATGTGTGTGTCATTTTAGAACCAAAATACTTTCATGGCCAGGCCGCAGGAGAGGGAGCGCGGAGAATGACGCTTCTTAACAGGCGATGGGATGGACAAAAATGAATAGTAGAACCAGACCGAATGACGGCTGGAATTTGCTGAATTAGACCACTCCACAATGTGGTGGAATTTAAATTGATTTACCCCCACAAAGAGGAGACTGGTATTTGCAATTGAACGAGAGAACTCAGAAAAACTAGGAGGGTACAGAGGCAAGCTCTCTGCAGCATATCCAGCTTGTGATGACATTAGTGGTTGATTCTTTCTTCATTCATTCTCTACGAGCTGGGACTGGGCGAATCTATTTTTAAATGATACCATGACAATCTGGGTAACAGTTAGATTAGATATTTTTGGAAGAATTTTAGATAATGTTATTTGAAATATTTGGGATAATACAATTTACTAATTTGATTTACTCTTATACCCTTGAGATTTAATTCGGTAAAGTAGACTAAAATTATCATTTTATATTCAATTAGCAGTCTTGTTCAGTTCGAGTAATGGAAATTAATTTTTGGACACTGACATCATTAAAAAGTAATTATATTCATAATTATTTGTAATCTTACCAGAGAGTTACTAAAATGGGCAACAAGGAGGAGAAGGAAGTCATTTGTACAACTGACAAATTGTAGAAATTACATTCACTTCCTTTTGAAAACTGTGTATTACCCGAAAATTGTGTTTCCTCAGTATTAAATTATCAGTTGTGACTATTGTAATCGGTAATCAGATTGTTGGCAACAATAAAATAAGTGGGAATGGAGTCGGGTAACCCAACCCGAAACAAGTGTTTTCTGTTTTTGATGGTATTATATGGTACAGAGTCGAAAAGTTATTAAAATTTTATTTGTGGTCGTAAAATTGCTGGTTTTTATGGCTCTCCTCTGTGTCCTTCGCTTCTTCTCCCATCGAGCAATTCCATTATTTGGTTAGGAGAAGAAAAATTCGACCTAACCATCACCTTTTTATCCAATTTTTGCAATTCTGCGACTAATGTGAATTTCTTGGTAAGATACGTTTTGATCTGTGATGAATATACTTTAATTGATTTAGCTCAAATTGAACGAAAACCGGGACAATTTCCATTTCAAATGCGAAATTTGCATAATGCCGATAGCTATTACACAGAAAAAATCGTCGCTCAAGAATAAACAGTAGTCGGGATTAAGTTTGAGACTGAGTGCATATTCGAGATTGAATTTAAATAAACTCTATTACCGATCATTATGCCGAGACTTTGATGCAAATCAAATTATTTCGCTGATAAATCGACAACGACTTAATACATCAGCCAAAATTAACCATCAATCTCGCATTCAAAGTGAAACACTTTTGTTGTAGAGATTGATATATGTTATTGAGATAATCCGTTTAAATTTCTCCCAACTTTTTGAAACTTTTCGCACACATGTGATCCATGGGCTTTTGCGGAAAAGAGGATATGGTGCGTAATGCGTATATGGTTGATTTGTTTCTCGCCTAAAAGTTGAGGTGTAATCAGCAATCAATCAAATATTTAGACACTTTTCACTTCAAACTTCCATTTTTCTAACGCCCTTTGAACCCTATCCAACTCTTATTTGTAAAAAAGGCCAACCCCAAATTTAAATATTTAACCGATTTAAATGAAGCAAACGGAATTAACTGGAAAAAGATAAATGAAATGGACCATAATTGGAATTTCAGTCTATCTAGGTCATCAAATCCTCAGTCTCTGGATGAGAAAATGAATTCCTAGGTGGCACTTGATATATAAATGACAAGTTTGGCGTAAGGGTTTTAAAGACTGCAATAAATAAGACCATTTATCATTTTAAATCTATTCCAAATGCCTTTTTTAAGAATCATTATTCATGTTGGGGATAATGTTTGAATAACTTCAGTTCGATGTTTAATTTTTTATAAATAATTATTTACCTGTACAAAAATAACTATATCTCTTTTTGAATTTCGTTTGTTGTTATCTTGTATTATATAAGATATATTTTGTTGTAAAAAGGTTTGATTTTTCAGAATAAATATCAGATCGAACAGGTCTTCGAATTGAAAGATATTGTCTAATAAATAATAGAATTGAATGTTGTGGCTAAAAAAGATAAAAATTTCAGCTCTTGACAATTCTAGTTTCGAAAATTTAATTATTTTCCGGATTAAAAAAAGTGTTTTGTTGTTCCTAGTATTTAATATGTTTCCAAATCATATGAAATAATTATTTTAATTGAGCTAGGATTTTATTACTCTGGAAAACGTTTAACCTAAATTTTTTACTCAAAATATGGACTTGGAGGGTTTTTAGTAAACTGTCAAAATTAATATTTAAAAAGAGACTTGTCAAAATGGTGGCATTCATTTGTTGTTTTAATAATTTTAAAAATATTTATTTTATGTCCTGAAAAATTTAGCAGAAAAATGAATTTTCATTCAAATTTACCGTTCGCCTGAAGTCATTGCACTTAAAAAAAAGATATAAGATTGAAACTTACAAATTTTAATAATAGATGAACAAAATATTTAATTTTTAACACAGTTCAAAACCATCTTAAAAATTACAGAATCTCTGTTTGATTATAACTCAAGATAAATTAGAATCTTGTCTGTCTTTCTGGTCTAGCGGTTAGCACCCTAAACTGCCTTCTCGAGGTTGTGGGATCAAATCCTGGGCGGATATTTTTCTAGCACAAAAAAGTGTCTATTTGTGTATATAAATAACATTGCGAAATAATATTCCTAGCGAATTATAAATAAGTACTGGCGCAAAAAAAATAAAATGGGCGAATAGACTGGATCCGTTGACAACTGGTCTAGAAGCTATTAATTGACTAACAATAAATTGAAAACAAAAGAGTCAGGTAAAGTCTAACACCCGATGGTTGAGGTTGAGACTACTCTAGTTTTGTAATGGAATATCGTGGGAAAAATTATTAATTTTAAATTAGAATTATTTCTTTGAGAGCTCATAATTTCGATTATTACAACTAAATACATACTTAAAACTTAAATTTTTTATATAAGCTACCTCAAATTAGAAGAACGATTTTAGTCAATCACCTTGTAAGTTTTTGAACAAAAAATTCAAAAAATATATAGTAAAGTCATATACTCGTATACTGAATTAGACAGATCAGTAATGTTGTTGAATCAAATCACATTTTATTTGTTGGTCCTTTATTCATTTAAACAATAATAACTGTACCTCCTAAACCATTCAGGAATGATAACGTTAAAGATCGGGTGAAAATGTGTGAAAGAGAATTTCCAATTAAAATGGCACTACACGGGAAATGCTGTGAAGCCTTGCCTGAAAATCCGGACACCGCCCTAAAAAGACGTCAAGGACGTACTAATTATGGCTGTATTGTGTGTGTAGTGTGGAGTTTAGAGCCGTTCTTCTCCTGTACTAGGGTACGGGCAATAATGCTGATGATTATGCTGGTGACTGTCGTCGTCTCCGATGGGGGGCAATAAGGAGAAATAATGATAATGATAATTATAAATAAATAATTATCCATGTACACGTAAAACACAATTTTATACTCGACATTAAATACGGTTTTTGTGTGTAACGACAAATTATCTCCAACTAATCTTTATATTATTTACAGCAGGGCTCCATGGACGCCCTCATCGTCATGCGATGATAAGATTTCCTCTTCCTTTCTCCAGCAGCTGATTTTAAAGCAATTTTTATATTGACTTAATTTTTATGACAATAATTAAATTAATATAATACTGTACTTAAATGCCATGTTTGTGAGACAGATAATCGACAGCTTGCAGAAAGCTTGTGTAAAAGCGTAAAAAAGATAAAGCAAACATAGGCTCGCGCTCTCTTTTAGGTCAAAGCGTCGCGCTTTTCATTGCCATAAAGCTGCTGCTTCAGAGGAAATAAGGTTTTATATAAATAAATCCCTATAATTTAATACTTGTCGTACACAAACACAATGATTTAATGACTTTTATGTGTACTTTGAATTTACTCTCACCACCCACCCCCACACTATTAAAACACGAATGGCACAAAAATTAGATTAAAAGTAATTATAATGATTATCATCGTAATGGTGATGAAACTAGATCAGGGATAAAAACGTTTGGGTTGTCCCAAGGCAGCTTTTTGTTTAATGTGTGTGTATGTGTCGTCGTCGTCTCCCAACCTTTGTCCTCCAACCAAACCGACTCAAAAATGGGTGATGGCTTCAGAGGAATGAGTATTGAATTAACTTTGAAATGGCCTGACAAACTATCCAAGTACTGTCTTTAGTGAGCTTTTAATGGCGTATCACACAACAATATTAAATTACCAGTTTTGTTCCGACAAATATCTAGTCTATCTCTCATCTTGGTCTCAACTATTATTTTATGCATCGAATTTTGTGGACATGCCTCTCCTCTTTAGAATAGATTTAATATAAAAATAGTTTAGTTTTAATTAAAGGTTCAACTATTTCTGGATTATTCAAGTTTCTGATTATAAATATTTCATACCCCTGGTTTCTAAACCAATTTGTAAATAATGTTTTATATCCAAAAACTATCGAGTGCTTCCAAATTTATTACCGTAAGTATTGTCTCAATATTAAATAAAATCAGTACAGCCTCTTATTAGCGCTTTCTGTTTACGCGGATGATAGTTGTTGTTGTGTGTAGGGTTACGTTACACTGCGACCTTGGGTCTTTTGTACCCCCTGGTGATTATTCCTGACCTAACGTCGGTTTATATTGTATTCTCAAGTCCGACTGCTTTTATAAAACTTAATAAGCTTGGTATTTCGATCGTCGCTATTTACTCTTGGTTAAAATAGGGTTTTCCTAGGTAGCTATATTTCTTGGGTGCTAGCGCCATGCAGTCCATGAGTATGTGTTCCGAGGTCTCGTTATCTAGGTTGCAGTATCTGCATAATCCGTCTGAGTGGACGCGGATGATAAAATTGATATCTAATTTCTTTATTCGCGGATGAAAATTTCATTATTCGGGGCTAAATCGGCATATACATAACATACGTATTACGTATACATATTTCAGATAATGAAAAATGACCTTAATTGTAAAACTAAATAGAATTTGATGGAAGTTTATGTTAGAAAATTCAGGTAAATTTAAAATTATTATTAAACTGAAATATGTTACGATTACGAGTTAAAAACCTGTGAAAAATGACGAAGAATCTGTGCAAATTCAAACTGTAGCGGAACAAAGCAAAAATTGCGAATGAAATAAGACCACACAGGCTCTAACAAATACATGACACAATCAATTGACATTCAAGGCGCTTGTTATCTCAGCTCCCAAAAGAGAAAAATCTACACGTAATTCTCTCATGTTTTACATCAAGAATTTCATGGCAGTTCACTTTTGAACTTCTATTATTTCAAATAACGTGTATTTTTAAGATATTAATAGTTTGAGATAATATAATTTAGTATTACAGACGAAGGGTAAATATATGTAGAAAATATTCTTATTATTTTTACTGGAAGAAACCAGGGTAATAATTGAGGATTTTTTATATTTATTAACGATCAATAAAATTAAAACACTCATATTTTAAATTTATATTATGCAAAAGCTTTATTTCTTGCGCAAACAAAAAAAAAACTGTTTGTTTATTTCTTCAGAAGAACACATTTTCCTAAAAATATTTCAAACACATTTCACTGTGTATTTAACTTTCATACCTTAATTTTTTAAAATTAAAATAAAGAATATATGTAGCCAAATAAGTTTTTGAATCAGTGAGTGTTTAGGTAATTCTCGAATCTAATATTTGACAACCTCGTGACAAAATGAATAACCTAAACTTTCAATTTATTTTGAAAATTTTAATAGGAGCTTACCCAAACCATGGACAGGGCTTTCAAATCTTAAAATTAAAGTTTGACTAGACTAAATCCACTTTAAGAAGAGGCATTAAGAAGCACTGGAACGCTTATTTTAGGTTTAATTTAGGGTATCAGATATTTAGTCGCCTCATGTGAAGTAATGTTTTATTGTACAATTGATTGAAAGAGCTATAATATACATATTATTAATTCCATTCATTGATAATAAATAATGAAATGTAACTACAGTGACGAAACATTAATGTGAATAAGATGAACTTTAAATATTTCCCGATGATATCAATTTCAAATCAATTAGCGATATTGATTAAAGTAATTATAGGGTAGAGATGAAGGAAATGGTGCTAATTGACAGTCTATCGATTAGGCCTGGCCATAAATGGGCCAGCGGCGCGGAGCCACAATTAACCGAGAGCTTGGCCTTGTACAAATAAGCCATTTGATATGAATTGTTCTGCTGATAGCAGACCACCATCCACCCTGCCACGACCGTGAAAGAGCGACGACTGTGACGGAAGAGAGCTGGGATACTTGACTGGGAACGTGGGTGTCTTTATTTAGGGATTTTATTTCTTTCAAAATGTATAATAATAGCAATAATAAAAGAAAATTGTAATCCTTAATTAGTATTAGTCGCTTTCTTTGGGGAGCTTTACCGAAACTCCCTGGCTCTCCTCTTCGCTACGCTACTCCATCCCTACTGGAGGCCTTTTTATTTCCTATTCGCCATCATCTCGGCGGCAGTGTTGGTGGCGTATTACTCCCCTCTATCCATAAAATGGAAAACACCCGCAACCACTTCATCTTGCGCGCGATAACAAAAATACTCCAACCCCTCTTTTAATGCCGCCGAATTAGCGGCCCTAGTGCGTGTCCCCCGCGCTCTCCACCTTCTTCTTGATTATGTACATTATATGCCATTCTCCTTTCCGTCTTCCTTTTCCCCATCTCTTTTTCCTTAACGTTATTTAACATTTCTTCCCGCGAAACTGTGTGACGTGTAAATCTTTTTTGTTTGTCATCAATTTATTAAAGGTGATTAAGTTGGGTAAGTTCAGCATTTATGTACCAAAGGCAGAGTCCTTATTTCTTCATCATTTCGGTGTTCTAATCTAAACACAACTAGTTTGACAAAAGGGACAAATTTGAGACACAAAATATGTCTCTTAAGATTATCACACCTGAACATCTGATTAAAAAGTACTTGAAATAAATTAGGGAATTATGAATTACTTCCTCTATATAAATTCAAAAGATTTTATTTATGTGTCATTAAAATTTTTACGCATTTTTTAAAGATTTAATTGATATTGGGGCACTAACTTCATTTATGCATTAAATTCAGCTTTAATTATTAGTTTTAACCAATCTATTGAAAAATGTCCACACTTTAGTAGCTAATAAACTAATGCTTCCTAAATAAAGTCCTTCATAATTAGTTATTATTCAACATTCGCAGACAATCACAAACGGTGTAAATTCACAAGCACTCGTACTTTGTACCAAAATTGAACTACTAAGAATTATAAGACCATTATTAAACACTAGAATATTTATATGTGTTTAATTATGGTGCTGTTAATTGACTAATAATACACTGAAAACAAATAGTCATGAAAAGTCTAACACCCTATGGTTGAGACTACCCACAATTTCGTAATGGAATGTAGCGGGAAAATAATTATTATTAATTATGGTCCATTTTTCCCACACGTTGCTTAAATAACTACGAGTATTTTAGTTTAGAAGTTAGTTGAACTACCCGATATGGTTTAAAACGAGAACGGTATTTTATGAAATGCGCCCATCAAATCTCTCTTAATCAAATGTGGATCTGTTTAAATTAAAGAGAAAAATAATATTTTATATACACAAGAAAGATTTGAAAGAAGTCAATGCTTCCTTAAATAACCTAAAAGAAGAAATGAAATGAAAAAACCACTATATTATTAAATAATTATTAACGTAGAATAATTTAATAATTGCATTTTTTAAATGTTTTTCGATAATAGTTTTAAAATTTAAATCATATCTCATAAACATTTACTTAATGTAGGATTTTTGTAAATTATTTTGGTATTTTGGAAATGTGAAGCTAATAAATCATTCCGTAGCATAAATCTTAGTTTAGAGCATTAAAATTGCCCTTTTTATTTGACTGAAAAGTTATCCATGTGGGTTTCCACACCGAACAGAAAGAGAATTGTTTAACTCTTAGGGTGGAATTTGACATTTTCAATTTCCTAACAAGTCTCCTTTTCATTCGAGCAGCAACAGACAACAACCAGAAAGCAGTACACAACACAGAGTAGCAGCAAGATTCTTGGGTGCGGTGAAATATTTGATACAAAGGCAAAGATTAAATTCTTCGGAAACATTCTCGTGATTGTTTCGTTTACAGTAAGAATAGTCTGAACAAGGAGGACGTGTGTGCGCGCAGATGAAAGGTATTCTCCTCTCCTAAGTAGATTGTGAAAAATTAATCGTATCATATTTCATAATACCACGTTAAAACTTCGTACTAATTAAGATCTGGGTTGGATCCAAAGTTTTAAATATAAATTTGACGGTAAAAGTTGTAAGTTTATTCCCGCTTTGGGCTAAATTTATTCTCTCCTTATCCCTTATCAAAGCTTATACACACCGAACTGGGTTCAACTACCGATTCACGTCTCATTTATTCCGGATGAGTTGTCGGGGAAATAAATCAATTCAATTGTTTTATGGCTAAGTTATAAAATTTTAACCGTAAAAATATCGCAAACGTGCCATTCCAATTTCGTGAAATTTCTCTCTCTGGTTCTCGGAGGATAGGGCTTGGACACTGGCTGCATCGAAAATTCTTTAGGAATGTGCGACGCTTTAGCTCAACACACATTGTTTCGTATCCAAAGTCCAACGCTTTTGTTATTTCCATTAAAATGTACAATATGCTGCCATAATAGCGTTATTCTTGTTGTCGCCATGGTCCGCTTCTTTTTCATTATTCCTGCTTTCCGTAATGGAGAAACGATAACAACAACATCCAGTCCAATTTATGTATATGTTATATGTTGTATAGATCCTGATGCAGCTGCTGGTTTCTGTCCCGGTTTAATACAATGAAAATCGGGGTGAACTGAAGTGACACGTCCATAAAACGAGAGCGAAAAAAAGATTAATAGAGAGATTCCAATGAAATCCAGCTATGCAGTTACTGTTGGGACAACATCGGAAAGCAATTACCCTCCTCTTGTGTGCGTCTCTAATCGTGTACCACCATGGAACTTGGAAGAAATCAGTCCAATGTCCGGATGTTCTTCTTCTGAATCGATTCTCAGCTCTGCTGCGTCCAGGAAATTAGAAAGTTACCCGAATAATATATAAAAGCTTCTTTCTATTATAAATTGGGGGTAATATTAGCAATTTATTTCCGCAAACGATTGCAATATATTTTCCCCACTTTCCAATTCATTTACCCATAGAAATTGGCACCAGTTAATTGATTGAAAATCCACCGCAAATCCATCCAAATCTATTGCCTCGTCAACATCAATCAAATATGTGTGTATTTGAGTCTAGTTTTTGGCCAACGAAATGACTCTAGTCATTTTTAGAAAGACATTTATTGCAAAACATAATTCAATTGGCGTTGATTGATTAAAAGCTTTTTAATATTCTATAATAGGAAAGTCAGCGTTAGCGCCCAAAAAAGTCATATTAATTGACACTTACATGAGCGAACTTGTTGAATGTGAAAGAGAAAAGCGTGAAGGAAAATAAAGCTCCTCTTGTCCATTTATTATTTACTCTATATACTTACATTTGGAGAAGAGGAGATGATGACAAACTCTTCCAATAAGCGAGAAAAGGAAAATTATAAATAATAAATGTGTCCATTGCTGACAGGCCAACAACACACAGGAGTTTGCTCCTGTTGAAAATTCTTTGAAATCTACCAATTAGATTCTAATAACACACAACAACGGAGCTTTTTCAACCAAAGCACAGAAGACGAAGGTCGGCTGTGGAGAGGCAGACAGGCGACTTTGAAGAAAGTTTTTAATGATACAAATACAAGGCGATGCGATGGTGGCGAATAAGAGACTTGAGTCAACAAAATAAAATCAGACTCTGACCTTTCCCAGGCAAAAGGCAGGCAGGCAACAGAGAAAAGAGGAAAATAGGAAAGCGCCATTTTGTCCAATTGGAAAATAAATAAAAGCACTGACTGACAGCTGGAATCGACAATTCCCCGTCGTTGTTGACTTTGGCTTGTTCTCTCTAATATGGCCGATGACAAAAATGATAAGAAGATCTTTATTCGGGTCAAGTCGTCTATGGAATTTCTAATACCCCATTTTCAGCGATTTACTCTCTGTCTGAATTCCATCAGTAACCACCATAAAATACGATTGGTTAATGCTTGATAGCAGTTGTAAGGACAAACCAGATAAAAGTCGATTAAGTTGGTTTTTCAGTCTTTTAGAAACGCAACCAATTTCAAACTACGTCGAACTTTATGATAGCACCGTTATAGTCTTCATGAAAATTAGAAGGTTTAAGAATTTATTGCCATTTTTACTCTTAGTAAGGTTTGTTGATAGTAAGTTTTTTAAATGGCTTTAATCATTTAATAATCCTTGTTTTATTTAAGGCCTTAAGAATAAACCCGGTTAAGCACAGTTATGTGTTTAAAAATAAAGAATACTAATCAAAAACAAAACAAAAAGTTCGGATAACGGTTGCTAATGAAATGTTTTGTATGTCTGAGATTAATATATGTCTCTTAAATTAATAATAATAATTTTTTGTCTAATTTTGGTTATTTATTTGCTGTAAACTGTGACAGACTCTACCTCTTCCAAATTTGGGATTTTACAATTCTACCTCTGAATTGTAAATAATTTACATACATACATACAATACATACAAAATAAAACATTTAAATTCTAGAATATGTATCAGACAATATAAGCGTTCTCGTAAAAAACTATATCTTATTCAAAATTATAATATAGTTTTGTTATAAATAGACCAAAACAGTGTTATATAAAAATGGATTATAGAACAATATCATAAATGCATGATGACCATTCCTAATAACATTTTGGAGGACCAAATAAATCTTCAGAAAACTCCACAACATGATGAAAAGAATTCCATCTCCGACAACGGACAATTGCAATTCTAGATTCAAATTTTGTTTCTTACACTCGACTACCTCATTGTCCAATTAATCGTTGTTTTTTGGATAGCCATAAGTTTAATACAATTTAATCGCTCTTAAATACCAATTTTTATACACACAAAATATAGTACTTTATTTCCTTTTTTACTTTAAGTTGTAATATTCTTTCTCAGTAGAAATAAGAAGCCATGTAATGTTAAAAGCATTTTGAAAGCACTCATTCTAATGTTCTTAACTGAAACATAGAGAATGTTTATTGTAAAATACGATTTGCAAATGTATTCATTAGTAAAGTTGACGCTAGAAATGTAAATTTGCCAATTTTACTCACAATCGCTACGCATACAAAAACGATATTGTAAAAAATCCCCAGCTCATCACCTCCATACCAGGCTCCCTCTCCATTTCTTATACAATATTTATTGCCTACTAACAAAGTTTTTTTCTTCTACTCTTGTATCCACAAGAAATCCACAAAATGAGACTTGCAAAAAAATTCCGCAAAAAATTTCATGACTGCTTGTCGCCAGCCAGAAAAACTCTAGGGAGCACTACACACAGACTAGAGCATCAGGAATCGGAATTCCCCAGGCTCATGGTGACAAAGTTATTGTTAAAATCATGGACGAATTGATTCTTTTCTCTCCAATATAACTTATTTGATAAATTGGTGAAATGTTTCAGTTCTTCTTATTTTATCAATTCCATCATTGGCAGAATTGGGAACATTTCATTAGGAAAGAAATTAAAGAAATGAAAATTTGATTAGGATTTGAGATGTGTAGTATTTTTTTAATCTGCCAAGTGATTGGGATACTTGCCAGGAGCCACGTGTGCCCGTTTTTCAAAGCACATGAGTTCCATTGTTCAACTTTTCACTTTGAGGACAACTACTAATTGGAAGCGGCCATTATTCTCGGCTGGAATGACAAAGGAGCTTTGTGCCGTTTCTCTCATTTCACCACATAATTCTTACACAGCCTCTCTCTTCAGCTCTGTGCAATCTACATGACACTTTAGTTTGCCCACAAATAATTACTTTTCCAATTCCCTAAAACACTTGGACTGCTATTTTCAGCAAATAAAAGCAAAACGGTCTCGAATCCTGCTGTGGAGAAAAATGGCTGAATTGTGCAAATCTCTAGCTTAGAGCTCTCTCGCTCGCGTCGGTTCACTTTACTGCTCTCGGTACACATCAATTTTCAGGCCAACATCACCGTATAACCAAAGCCTTGATACTTTGTGCTGCTCTATACCAAACGACGTTTCCGTCTGTTTTTGAGCCCACAATAAATTAGCATCGAATCAAATGCTGAGTCCGAAAATTCGCCGCTTTACATTGAGTGATTTATGGTGATTGAATGTGCCTTCACTTTAATGGGCAAGTTACCCTTGCTCCTGCTCCTCACTGCTGTGGAGGTTTTCCCTAATTTGATGATTCAAATTAGGAAAAGGGGACAGTGTTTAATTAATGATTGTTTTCCATAAATTTCGTCAAAATATCGTTTCTCAAAAAAGATTATTGGAAATATAATTCTAACATTTAGAATATAACACTTCAACATGAGTAACATATAGCTATTTTTTTCAAATTACTATTAAAAATATTATCCAACTCGTCAGGTATCTATTCATTGTTTATTTTTCTTCAAAAATGTCATCATATTTCTGTTTTTATGATTACTAAAATTGGATGTAGTAATGCAAGATCTATATCATTAGTGAATTTTTTCTCACAAATCAATAGGACTTATTATAAAAAAATGCGATGGTTATGTTAAAGACACATCAATAATAGTATCGAAAAGTCATACGGCTAAAAGTTATATGGTCGAATGGTTAACGCACTTGATTGCCTCCCCGGAGGCCGTGGAATCAAATGGATGGGTTTTTTTTAGCGCGAAACATGTTTTTTTTCATTTATATATATTAATATCATCCTATGCGAGTGTGGAGCTATGATCGGACTTAGAAGAGAGATTTTTCAGATTAAGCACTATAAAAACATACACAAAAAAATCATACCCATACGTGTTAAGGGTGAGCTACCCCTAACAAAATTATTTGAAACATTGAAATGTTTAAGTACTTTTCCGAAACGGTTGACTCAATATTATTGAAATTTTATAGGTATGTGGGGTTGACCGGGCAAAATGTCAAGTTATTATTAAGATTTTAATTGTTAAGGAGGAGCTAATCCTAATATTTTTTTTCACAATGTAATGTTTGAAGCCGAACTCCTCTAAAACGTTGTATCTGATTTTAGCAAAATTTTGTGGGCACGTGGGGAAAGTTGTGTTTATTTTTATGCCCCTTACTGTCAAGGGTAAGTCACCCTAATATATTTTAGTTTTTTTAAAGAGCTATTTCGGATTTGATTATAATTAAGCATTAAAACTACATACACAAATGGTCGGTCAAAAAGACAAGTTCTAATTTTTTACCCTTAAATGTTTAAGGATAAGACACTCCTAACTTTTTAATATTTTTGTTTTCAATTTCATTGTGATTAGACTTTGAAAATACACATGCAGAAAAGCACACCTCTACATGTTAAGGGTAAGTTACTCTTATCAAATTCTTTTAATAAATGCAGTGTTTTTAGAAGTACTGTTCCGAAATGATTTTACGGATTAAAGAAGAAAAAGTCTTCTTTTCACTTACCATAATTTAAAACACATATATTTTACTTACATCAAACTTAACTTATACTAATATTAACAACAAGGTCGATAAGATAAGGCATTATTAAATATAATGCCCGAGTGCTTAATAATGCTTGGCAATTGTGCTTGTCTTTGACAGAACAAAATTTTAGTTTCATAATATCAATTTGAAGAGACAAAAATACATAAAAGATTTGTTTTTAATATGTAGTATTTGAAATTCAATGGCAATCGTTAATTTATTTCATTATCCACTTCATTTTAATCAAATAATAGACAGTTAAATGAATGAAGGATATTTCAATTATATTATAATTCAATATGTGATGCTATTTGATTTTATATGAAAATATTTTATTCATTTCTCATAACATGAACGAAATTAAATAAATATTAAAAAGCAACTATACTATTCATTGTTGGTTCTTTGTACTACAAATCCAATGATGAGTTCTAGGTACTTGTAAATTGTTAATAATGATTATTTTTAGAATAATAATTTACATCAATCCGAACAGTAGCAATATGGTTATTGAAATTTAGGATAATTGTGCCAATACATTGAAACAAATACAAGGATAGAAGATAAAAGAAGAGATCTGTAAACATTTCATTCATTTTATATTGGGTCAGAATTTATTTATATTTTATGTTATAATAGTACTCGAAACAACACACAGTTTAGCTTGTGAGGAAGAAATTTTAAAACAAGGGCGTGGCGGCGGGCGAATATCGTCCAAACATTTAGGTGTGTTTGTGTGCTGTTTTCAAGGAGAAGCAGAAGGAATCGGGTGAAGAAGGCAAATAATAGAACAAAGTACCTGTTAGATTTTTGGAATCGGCGGCGCAATAAATTCTGCGGAATAATTCGCTTGCTCCTGGGTTTTCGTTCTGGCCGAGAGTGGAGAACAACATACTTTGCCCTGCTGTTTTAATTTTCCTATCAGGTGCTCCCCAGAAAATGTTACATGAGCTGTACGTAATACCTTCGTCGTCGGCACTTCATACACAGAGAAGCACATATAAATCTATTTCCTAGTGCGCCCCCTCACCGATAAAATCATTTAATTATTCCTGTAGATTTATTGCCCGGACGGTTCTACCCCGTTCGCCCAGATATACACCGGTAATCGGGCTGTTCCTGGCGCATTTCTTAAGGGGATTGCGGCGGTACTTCGGTACCTTGTACACGGAACTGGTGTGTGCTGGAATTTCCAAGACAACCTTTTGTAACACTTCTTTTGAATTATGGGCTATAATGCCGTACTACGACATGAGTTATTGTCATCTGAATCCCATTTTGCATAAACAAAATGTGTGTGCTTACAAATAAAGTAACATCAATTTAATAGAAAATATTTCTTGGACATTGAGAGAACATGAAGTTTTCTCATAATAAGAAGCTCATAATATATTCACTACACCACCAGTGAATTTTCTACCCAAAGCAAAATGCTTAAAAGTAGCCATTTCTATTTCATTTCAAACTAATGACATATTCTCCCCTTAAATGACTCAATAACCATTGCCAATGATTTTTGGTTAGTTTTCTTTATATGGTATTTTAACACACACTATAAAAGAGACCATCCCTTTCATCGCTCGGTATCCATTTTTCAATGACAGCCTTAATACATACAGAAAGGTCTGGTTAATTTCTTTTCCAAACAGGCACCCTTATACGATTTGAAAAGCAGTATGCTTGTCGAACAATAAGAAGTGACGATTATAGATGCTCAATAATTGAAGCTGGTCTTTTAATTTTTTTTCAAAGAAATTTAAATCGTCTATCTAATAAAAACTAATATTTATTTGGTTATATTTTCCTAATTTTAAATTGTAACTGAAATAATTTTCAGCTGATATCTTTGTGATATAACGACGAAAATCTCGCCTTTCAGCTCGTAATTCACACTCATTTTCTTATAACAAAAATAGTTGATTTTTTTACCATTGTAGCATAAATAACTACTGTCTAAATTTCAATTGCATAAAGCCTTAAATAAAACACAGTCCAAAGTGTTTAATAACGTCTCACCTTATCAACTTAGCTATAGAAAAGTTAATAAGGGCTGAAAAATTCTTATTATAATTTAATTTATAAAATTAAAACTCTGTTATATCTATTCATTACAAGTACATTATTGAAAATTAATAAAAGTTTCTGTTTCATAACAATAATTTTATATATCGCTAAGAACATTATTTTAATAAATTATATCCGGGTAGACTAATAGCACTGTCGATATTTTACAATTTATTGAAGGATACTTTTTATTGTGTGGTGATTTCATTATTTTGGTCTTTGGCTCTGATTGGCAGTAAATAATAAGAAAGACGTCGACGTTCATAGTTGTTATGAGCGAGGCTCGTCGTCTTAGCCAATCTCTACGTTGCCATGGCTACCTTAATATACTTGGCCATCCCGAGCTCCCCTCCAAGCCACTGTTTTATTTATGTATTCAGTGTGTTTTGCTGTGTGCTCTTTATCAATAACATTAACATATTGGTTCTCCTGTAAATTTGGAAAATCCGCCGAAATCAAGATTGGTTTCTCCAGTGCTGTTAATTAGGGAGCAGAGAACACACGTAGCCTGGCAACAGGCGGGCCCCTTGATTTTCCATTCTTTCATGGATTGTCTTAATTAAGTGGAGCGAGCGCCACAACAAGTTCAAGTTCGTTAATTTTCCTGAATTTGATCTCGTTAATAAGTCAGTAAATACGATTGCCAATTTGGCCAAATCACAATCACGTCTTTAGTACATTGAAATACTAGTCTATAAACATCTACATCTAAACACTAATTACCTCATCAAGAAATATTTCTATTTAGATTTTAAATTTAAATTGGAATAATTTATTACATTAACTGTTGTATAAGAACTGGCTTTGATATGGGTTCATCGTCATGAAAAGACTCTGTAAGATTGTTACCTTTGAAGGGAGAACTAAAAACTATTATCTGTATTAAGATATACAGTACATAACGAAAAAGAATCTTGAATGTACAATTTTTCCATTAAAATCTGCTCTATAATTTTTCAGAAAATCCGCTAAATTAAAGAATAAGAATATTTCCATTGAAACGAAGTGCTTAAAGAAACTAATAGCAAAATATAAGTTTTTCTATGGAAATAGTAAACCTGCTTTGTGATTTAAAAAAGAAAATATGCTCAATCAATCAATTTTTATAAACTGTTTGTCTAGTTTTTATCTTCGAAGTGGGATTAACGCAATTTGTCTATTCCAAGGTAATTTTTAATGTTTTGAAACGATAAATTTTAATTCTAATTTTGCAACCTTTTTTTAAATAATTATTTATACAAAAAGCCGATGAAGTGAACTAGGGTTTGGCCCATATTAGGAGTGTTGCGAGTGTTTTAAGGCCAATAATCATTATAAAGCTTATCAATCGTGTTTAATACAACATTTTATGCGCTTTTGAAAAGATTTTAAACCGTATATGCTTTTTTTGGAAATATATGCTTTTCTGTACCACATCAATAAAATTTCTTAAACTATCTTTATTTCATGTTGATAAATTTGTGATATTTAATAATAATAAAAGCAAGGGGCTCAATTTTTTAATATTTTACATTAATCCGCACACAAATCAATGGCACACACTTTATTTAAATTTAAATCAACGCTAATTAACAATAAGGTATAGTTATCTGTAGTAGTATAATATTGAAACGTCATTGGCTGCGCACTTAAAAATTCTCTTGTGACGAAATTATCAAAATAATTAATTATAGTTTTGATAATTTCGTCACAAGAGATTTTTTAAGTGACTAAATATGTGCAATAACTAAGACAAAATTCTTTAATTCTCACAAATATCTATTATATATTCATTTTTACAGTAAAGAATATAGATAACGATATACGTGTGTTCACTCATCAATTCAAATTAGGGTTTTGTTTAATGCTTCTAAAACTTTGAATGATAACGCAGCCAATGACGACACGCATTATATATTAAAAATCTGGAAAAATTAATCTTTTATTTTGATGAATTTTCTTTGCGTTGATTAAATTTTAAGTTTCATTACATTAAAGTGTATTCAGTTGCAATTAACAGTACTATAAAATCGTTTTACAGAAGAAATATAAGTGCTTCAATATTAATTGGTTCATTACAATATATAATTATGTTATGAAATGTCTTTTTTTACAATATCAAATCTATTTTTGGGACTTTTCCGTTCAAAACAACTAAATAAGAATTACTTTTGATTAAGGCAATCCAAATTAATTTATATGAATGGCTATTATTCAACGAAATTGCACTCTATACATTAATTTGTGCATTAAAAGCAATCGGATTTTTTATTCAAATAAAATTCCACTTTAGTTTTGTTGTGTGTCAATATTCCGGATGCAACTGTTCCGGGAGATGCAAATGTGTGCTTTATTCATTGGATTGCATTTGGACAACGACCAATTGCAATTCCCAAATCCTGTTTCCTACTAAACACAATTGATTGGCCATTGAATGGGTTGTTGTTTATGTCGCTCAAACTTTTAGTCCAACAATGGCATTATTGATTCGGATGTCTGCTCAGTGCTGGTCTATTGAGAAGTAGGAAGCATCAGCAACTACATGGAACAAGTGTGGTTTCAAAGTGGATTTGCAAGTAACTAACGGACAATATGGGTACACATTATGGCCGCTTAGTGTTGTTGCTTTCCTGTTATCAGCCAGCCAACAGCACAACACCATCAGAAAGTGGAATTGGTCGAGGCCAGGACAGGACACACAATATGTTGTCACTCTGCGGTATCCCCAAAAAGCGATAAATTGCCACTCCTTTCTACGACGACTTTGGAATAAAAAATTTGCGGTTTCTAAATGCCATTACTTTTAATTAGTACCAATTAATTTTTCTCGCCATTCCACAAACGCTCTGTCTATATCCCTCAAAACATTCCATTTCTAAACAAATATCCCATGATAAATGATGTCCAATTTATAATAATTCATTGATCGCTTTATTTGCCTTATTCAGAGTACAACTACATATTGGCTAAATGTATCGGAATCCGGAGAATTATTACTGGAGCATATCAATCACCCAAACTGAAACAATTAACCAAAAATTTGTTGGCCATCATAAAAACCAAGCTGTCTCCTATTTCCCATTCCCAAATCCCCTTCCCAACTCCATCTCCAATTCGCTCTGATGTGATGGACATGATAGAGAAACGCAAACAACTAACTTTCCCTTGACAAATTTTCTCATTTTAGCACTTTAGCCTTCGTATGGGGACTCCCCATCATCATCCCCAACCAGCAGCAGAAACAGCAACAACAACAATTTACACACATGCGCGAATTTGCTCTTGCTCTTTCTTTCACTCTGACGAAATGTGTGTATATTTTTGCGGATGCAGCGAAATTGATGATGGCCGAGCTGTGCTTGCTTTGTTACTCTGTGTTGTGGGATGTTGTGATATTTTCTCATGAAATCAATTAATCATCTGCACAATCAAACTATATCGTATTAATTCAACAATGAGACACAGTAAATAATATCCAATTTCACTGCACAAACTCTGACTAGTTGAGTAACAAGCTCAGTTTTGAAGTGGGCTAATTATTTTATAATTAATCTGCAACAATTATATATTTATCGAGTAAATCCTAATATCAAAATAATAAATTTAGATAAATAGAGTTGAAAAAGGTATGTGAAAATTTTAAATTTAAACCAATTAGCATGCGCAATGAAAAGATAACGCCTAATTATTATTCCCAAATTTTAATATAATTTTCCACACAATTTGTTTTTGAAAAA
The DNA here is from genome assembly GCA_001014945.1 of Clogmia albipunctata. Lineage (NCBI taxonomy): Eukaryota > Metazoa > Arthropoda > Insecta > Diptera > Psychodidae > Clogmia > Clogmia albipunctata. Next base: position 44,552 of record JXOV01005491.1, read on the forward strand.
TATTCAATTCGGCTGTTTTGTATGATTTTTACATTCCCCCAGTTGACTTAATGTAGCTTATAAGGGTAAACATTTTCTATTTGCTTTCTACTAATTGTTTAGCAAATATTGACAGAATAACATCTGATTTGTTGTATAACTGTTGTTATGAAATACCCTACCTTCTTTAAATTATGCTGACCTATATTGCCTTAGTGCGAAGTGCTGAATAACGCTGCGCATTACAGTTATGTTATCCAATCCCAATGCTTCTCTTGCTTATTTAAAACATTTGAATATTGCAAATATATACACTCGTCAATTTTAGGCAAAAACCCGGACAATATAAAAATTTAAGTTTTTGGATTTTAACATTTTCAATATTTCCACTGACATATTTTGTGGTAGTGTGGTTTTATTTGAAAAAAGACTAATTATAACCAAGCCAATGTCTCTCAATAAAGAACATTTAACTGTGGTCTAGGTTGATGTAATCTGCGACAATAAAAATAAAACCTTTTGATTATTTATTTTAATTGAATTAATGCCAATTCAATTGTTTTGATTATATTTGTTCAAATTTATATATTTCTAATAATCCCTAGTTCTTATGGTATGTCAAATTTTTATTTGGCTATCGCTCACTAGGACAGTATAGTTTAGATACAGTATATAGGAGAGAATAGTTTTAAGAGAATAGGCTGTTAGTTAGGTAAGGGAGCTTGTTTTGTGTTTAGATAATATTAGTGTGTCTGTGTATTGATAAATGTTCTTACAATCAACATAAAAATATTGATTTGTAATACCGTTACATTCTTTATTTATTTTTTGGTGTCTTTCCTTTCCTACTTGATTCCCGTCTTGATAATGTATTGTTGACCAAATTTTTTTAATTAATTTAAAGCTATTATTTTGTGCAGACCATAAATGTCAGGCAATTCGTACTAATTGTGGTGGAACCTATACTGCCCTGGAGTACGGTGCTGAATGACGGGTCTAATTATAGGTTTTCCTTTTCAATCTTTTAGACCCTGATACTTTATAAATGATTATTATATATATGATATATATATGATGATATATATGATTTTTATAGGTTAATAAGAACTAGGGCGAGATACTATACGGAGTGTATGTCTGTCCACCATTCACCTGGTGATACGTACATCTGGACAATAATTTTATTTATTTATAAATGAATAATGGCTTCGATTCCCGAACTAGTTTTGCGTCATCCCACTAATACGCAAACACAATTGACTTATAAATCTGGTGTGTAACAAAATTGGGGGTAACATTTCCGCATTTCGAGTTACTTTAACGCTTCTGGGTCAATTTGAGTGTTATAATAGCGAATTATCACGAATGTAATTAATTCACCCGTTTTCTATTGTTACCCGATAGAGAATTGCTATGCGGTCTGTAATAAATACCAATGACTATTAACATTTGTGTTCTCGAAAATAAAATGAATTGCTGAGAATAGGTGCCAAATTCAAGATAACCATGCTAACACCAGCAACATCACTTTGCCATGACCTGCCCCAAATGTTAGATGTGTTTTTGCTGGATATATTTTTCACTGTTCAGGTAACAAAGTACGAGCATCCGTTTTATAATGTGAATGCTTCAAGTCATTAGTACAAAACTGTGAAACCCAACACCGCCTAACTGCAGAGGAGAAGAAGACATATAAAAACAGGGCAGAGACTTAAGAGAGGTAATCCGGGCCAAAATTAGGGTGATATACCCCCATTTTATGCTCATTAGCAGGTTCTCGCCGAAACGCTCATAGTTTTATTGTCCCATTCGCGATACAAATGAAGATTTATTACATATTTATCGTCTTTGCCATTGCACTTTAAGCTTCCATTACTGAAGTGGTACATTCCAAGAAGGTTCATATTTTCAAATATATATAAGAATTGCTTTCTAAGATTATTGTGTTAGTATGTTTAAAATACATAAAATATTGTATGAAACCCGGTCGATAAGCATTATTTAATTACGTGATTATTAAAGGATCTTAATGTATAATAATTAATAATGTCTAACCTTATCGACCTTGTTGTATAAATAATTGTTGTGGATCGATAAATACTATAATTTTACTTACAATAAGATCACGATTACCAATACAAAAAAACGCTTAGATAATTTTTATATTTAGATTTAGATACAGATTGAAATAAAATTAAAAGATTGTCCTAATGATGGAAGTTGCTTTTACAGTATTAAAAAATTAATTACTACATATTATTTCAAAGCAATTGATAATTAAATTTTTCGTAAAAGTTCGTGCCATCACCAGAATTCCATTGATTGTAAAATCCATAAATTTGGAACTAATAATTTTGTATTATATCTTATTTTATTACAAGCATACACTTCAATGAGATATTAGTTCGAGGATTTAATAAGGAATGAGGAGACGTAGAAAAGACACAAAAAAGGAAAAAACCTTAGAGTTAATATTAAAAGCATTATAAATAAATACTAACATTATCAAAACAAAAAAAACCCTTACCTAAATAACAAACTATCTCTAATTTAACACTGATGTGTTTGATTTATACTGCCCTCGTGAGCGGTGCCATATGACGGGTCGTTGACACATATATCCCATCCATCTCCTTTAGCTTAAAAGTAGGTAGGGAAAACGTGAGGAGGAGGTGATAGGCGACACCCATCACTCCAAGGAATCACGACGTTGCATCAGACCGGTGATCATTCATATGTATTTATATATATGAGTGAGGGCTATATCTCAGTCATGGGTTGTTTGGTCCAATTTTACATTACATTACAATTAATAATTAAGGCAATTAAAAAATTAATTACGTTTTCAATGAATTCTCAATTTCATACACGTTTCTCTTCTAATAAGAATTGGAATACGTAGCTTATTCATATAGCAAACTTGCTCCTAATGAATGTTAAAAAGAACATGTGCAAGTTTTTAATGCCATCTTAAAAAGAACTGAAAAGAGTTTCCCAAACTTTTTGGTAGAGAAGCTGAAGAAATGTATCAACTGTGTATTGCTGTGTTTTGCGTTGAGACATAATAAATTCCCGATTTGGCACTAAACTCTGCCGACACAGTTTTGTGTTTGGGTCAACCACGCCCTGACATTAACAGCGTGCTACAAATTCCCCAAAGTTGGCATGTTCAAATCCGACGTAAAAACTGGCTAGCTTTTTTCAGGGAAGTAAAGTCAAATGATATTCTGCTCCCATTTTTATATTATTTCTTTATTGGGAAATATGAATAATAATAATGCAATATACTCTTTTATATGTACTTATATTATTACTTGACTGTAATCTGATTAAAGGAAGTGAGTTCGTTTTGACTTGTTAGAAATTCGATCCATACAGTGATAGGACGTGTTTCTGAAATTCTGGGAATCTTATTGCGTTTTTAGGAATCTTTTTCAATAATAATATTATATTATCGACATTTCATATGAACAATTTTTTCAATCAGTGTTCTTATGATTTTTATTAATGATTTTTTAAAGTAGAACAAATCAGATATCAATTGATTTTATACTGAATTTAAGGTAAAGTTTTCCCTTTGAACTTAATGATTACCACATTTATTTTTATAAATAAAAAAAAACCTTTCAACAACTGTAACAATGCTAAATTAAAATTACTTGATAAATAAAATATTTAAAAAATTTACTAAAAACTAATAAAAAATACCCGAAATTAGTCATTAAACTGTAAGTGAGATAATTATCTACCTAATAGCCCCCTTACTTAGACACAAAAAGAAATTAATTTATTTATTGCCTCGTAAACGTTGTTAAAAACTCTCATTTTTCTTTGTGGAATATAGTCCTGGATGCCTCTTTTTCGGACTAATATACGATTCATTCCGAAAAACGAAATGGGGTGGATAAAATAAAAATTTAATTTGAATTTCAAAGTGAGCTTATTCCACTTTTTTCTATTGATTTTTGTACGCCTGGAAATTGTTTTTATTTTAGGCGACCTATCCTCAGTCTAGCTCGTCGACGACGACGACCCAAATGATTAATGCTTTAGACTTCAAAATGATGAAGGGGCGCGGGACACGAGAAATAATGATGGTGACTGGGAGAGCACAAAAACTCACGGGTATAAACAATTAAAGCCGAAGAGATAAGGGAAATGAAATTAATGACAATAGACCGTAATGAATAAGGAATACGGATCACTAGGGCGATAATCTATTAGATTTATTCCAATCCGTGTCCAAATCTATTAAAAGACTCTTAAAACGCATTCTGAAGATATAATCAAAAGGGCTTTGTTTGTGCATTGGTAATGGTGCTTTTAATTTAAATTATAAATTAGCTTATTGTAAATAAAACGATAATAATTATTAACAATTCAACTATTCGATAAAATTTGACATTAATGAATACTCTCTTTCAATAGTACAACATCCGTCTAACTAAGTGGTTTTACATAGTCACAGTTGTATTTATTCAGTTGCTATTTTTTTTCTCAATTCACAATTGAAAAGCAAAACTACGAATTATTATTGGTTATAATGTGGTTAGCACCATATATCCTATATACAGCCAATGTAAAGACAGGTTTTTGTCTCCATAACCCGCATATACACAATGAAAACAATTGGGCATTTTCAGAGTACATTGAGTATCCATTTTTCAATAGCATCTAATTACTTGCCGAAAGTTCCAGTTATCATTTTACCTTTACACCTGCCTGTGTCGAACGAAAAATTACATTGAGTCTACCTGGTTGTAGACCCACATTAATAGTAATAAGCAAAAGTAGCCACAATAATGCACTTAATAATAAGCAGTTAGTCTGGAAGTTCGAGCGATCTTAACAACTTCTTAAGAATAAATCGATTATAGAACAAATGTGCGTTTTGTGTTATAATGCATATCCATTTATAGACCGTGTTAGAGAAAAGATAAGAAAAAAGAAGAATGTGTTATCAAAACACAGCTATAAAAACCGTGTTTGTTCTGTGATTCGAAAAAGTCTGGGCTAGGGCTGACAGGGTAGGCTCTGATTCTTAGAGACAAGTTCTTCGGTTCTTTCTCCTTTTCAGTGTTGCAACTGTCGGATTCCTGGTCAAGTGCTTATTTTACCTCCCCGTGGTGGCTTTCGGAAACTGTGAGATTACAATCACAATACAGGAGGTTGGGGTTAACAATCCATCCCGTAGAAAAACAATTGCTACGAAAACTGAAAACAAGCCTAGGATAAACGGAAAGGAATTACGGAAACGACGCGGAATAATGAAGGACAACGATTTAAAAATCTTCACATGGAATGTNTCGGAAACTGTGAGATTACAATCACAATACAGGAGGTTGGGGTTAACAATCCATCCCGTAGAAAAACAATTGCTACGAAAACTGAAAACAAGCCTAGGATAAACGGAAAGGAATTACGGAAACGACGCGGAATAATGAA
>JXOV01005492.1:0-22757 GCA_001014945.1 Clogmia albipunctata
CCGGTAAAACAGTCAAAACCACACACATACACCCGCAAATACAGATAAAGCCTACATAGCAAAAACTACATATAAATTTGATTGATTCCTTTCACGGAGGCCACACATTAATAATAAAGAAGAAGCACATGTGGTTTAAGGAATTCTTTAAAGCACTTTTGCTATAATAACGACGTTGAAAGAACAAATTTGAGTGTCATAATATCAATTTTAAGCTACAAAAATGCATAAATATATTTTTCTACTTTAATTCGATTTTTTCAGCCTCGCTGGATTTTCATCGATTATGTACCCTTACACCGGAGAGTTTTATTCTGAGAAACATAGATCAACAGCTATTGTATTTGTCTGCAAATTCGTGGGGTTGGCGTACACTGCAGCACCAGCAATTGGATGGATTTTATCGAAACAGGACTTTTCAATTCACATTTCAGACTCTTTTGAAATGCTTCCGTGGAGATTTCAGATCATCATTCAATTAATTCCTGGGATTATATGCATTTCAATATTAAAGTTCCTGCCTGAGTCTCCAAAGTTTCTAGTTTCAATTCACAAAGAAAAAGAGGCCTTGAAATCTCTGCAGTGGATATTTCAAATAAACACCGGAAAACCAATTTCGGAATTTCCAGTAAAGAAGTTAGTTTTACCAGAAGTGGATGAAACAGAAAAGCATTACAATAAAAAGACAATGTTAGTATTATTTTTGAGATCAGTTTTTTAAAAAGATTTTTAATATTTTTTCTCTTTCAGTAAAGGATTTTGTGGATCAATTATTCATGAAACTGTCATACTTTTCAAACCTCCCTACCTTATTAGGCTTCTCATGTGCTGCTATCTACAAATTGCTGTATTTTTAGTGTAAATTTAATTTATCCTTCATTTTTTATGGTTCAATTAATTATTTTCTGTGTTTTCAGTGGATCTGGTTTTACGCTTTGGTACCCTGAATTGACAAGCTTGATCACTACTAGTGAAGAATCTAGTTTATCAATTTGCAAAATCTTGAATAATGCAATCCAAAGAAAAATGAACGAGAGCCTAATTGCAGATACTGAAGAGTGTCTTGTAACAATTAACGATCAAACTTATTTATCGAACGTCCTTTTCGGAGTATTTTGCTACTTGGGATATGTCACCATGGGTTTTCTTTCACGAAAAATACACAAAAGTGTTATACTGAGTAAGTAATATTATTTTTCTAATTCTATTTTTATTTTCTTTATCAATTAAACGAATTATACAAGAACTAAATGGTTTTGATAATAAATTAGTTTTTGTCATGAATAGAGGAAGTACTTAAGACCCGAAAATGTATGAAAAGATAACCGTTAATTCTCTTAACTTGCGATCTCTTGTCATAGAGAGATAAAATCCAGACTCAATTTATTCATAACCAAATACAGTCCAACACTTTGTGGGGAACCACTCGTCATTCCATTTTGTTATAAAACCGGTATTTTCAATAAACAACATCGTACCAAAGTCATTATTATATAAGTATCCATAGGGTTGGCACTTAAAAAAGTAGAGAAAATGATCCATTTCAGGAGTTTGAGTCGGGTTCACTAAGTTCGCTGTTCACTATCCACCGACTCGACAACAACAACAACATACATTGTTATTCTTTCCGTCAATTCAACCAGCGGAATAATTTCGTATTTTTTCGTTTTTTCTAAGATATTTTTATTTTAACTTTTACGTATTTTACATAAAACTGAAACATTTATCAATAATAGAAATTTCCACAATTTTCTTGTTTTTCTTCAGCGAAACACAATTCCGGCACAATAATTCATATCTAAACACTTTACTTGATCATTTCAATGGGTGTTTTAATTAAATTTAAAAACCTTGAAGTATAACTGTAAATTAACAAAATCAATCGAATTATTTTTGGGAGAAAATGAAACGTCAAATATAGCGACGTTATCAATTGCAATTGGAATCTTTTCTACGGCGAAAGTGAAAGTTGTTCGCGAACTTTCTGGAACCGACTCAATTCTCTGATTCCCTAAAATATTTAGAAGAAAACAGTAATTAAAATCCATAATATCCAAATTTGTTCCTTAATAATCCCCTTTATTAATTAATTGATTTTTTATTTAACACACCAACCGTTAGGTTATATGTGTCTGATATAAGTACATATAAATATTTAAATATTTAAATATTGAAGGTATGTTGAAAGGTAAAATTCTAGCTACTACTATTAAACAGATAACATCTTCATTTTTGCAATAAAAAAATCAGGTTAATTACGAGATTGTAAATACTTCAAAATAGAAATATTGCGGAATATATGCAGAAATTTTATCATCAGCAACAAATTAGATAAAGATATTTTATTTTTTCCAGTGACAACTCACAACTTTTACAATCATTTCTAGCAACAAATGTTTTGCGGCTGCGGACGAATGTCCCACAAAACTATACATTTTGACCAATCAAGAAAATTTCGCTTGGTAACCAGATTGATCTAAGCGGTAAAATAGATCAGTTCATATATTTATGATGTAATGTAATGTACAATTGGACCAAACAACCCATGACTGAGTTATAGCCCTCATTCATATATATAAATAGATATGAATCACCGGACCGTTGCACCATCGTGATTCCTTGGAGTGATGGGTGCCGCCCATCGCCTCCTCCTCACGTAGGCGTTTTCACTATCTACTTTTGTTTTAAGGGAGGTGGGTAGGATATATGTGCAAACGACACGCCATTCGGCACCGCTCACGAGGGCAGTATAGGTCAAACACAGTATAAGGGAAGGGTTTAGGGTTAGTTTGGGAGAGACAGTTAGTAAGGTAAAGGATCAGTTTATAATGAAGTTAGTGTTAGTTTTTATAATTTTTTCAACCCATCTGGCGACATTTGCCAAATTATAATAATAATTACAAATACTTAATGATGATAATCAAATAAATAATTAATTATAAAAAAATATAGCTTAGCTTAGTTGAAGTTGGTGAGGAATTCACTCCTGCGCTTAAAATACGAATTTCCAGAACCAACACAATCCACACTCCAGGTCCGTCGGTCACCATCATCTCAATTTAAGTGAGCTCCAACAAATGTATCGAGATCCTGTATTGATCCAATCTCCAATCTTCGCAAAGAATTATCCATCCTCTAAACCACATAATTATCTCCAAGCAACCTTTGAAATTTTTGTTCTTAGAAGAAAATTCTTTTTTTCCAATTTTCGAGCAAAAAGGCGAATCCAAACAGTATCCCTATTATACCAAACGATACACTTCAATTTTATCTATCTACAGACATAAAATTTCCTTATATTTATCAAATTTTACAATCTCAACAATTAATTAAATTGCGGTTGATAAAAATTAAACTATCCCTAAACGCACAGCCTCCCTAGCCTCCATATATTTGTGATAGTTTTTTTTAATCAATGAGGTTTTTAAAAACTACTTATACTATTTTATCAACAAAGAAAAGGCTTTTAAACATGATTTTATCCTAAAATTTTAAACATCTGCGTCCGCGGATGAGAAGAAATTAAAATCCGTAAAATCTCTGTTTCAAAACCTCTATGATTAGACAGTGGTGATTGAATTGATTATTGATATTTTTAATTTAATTTTTATTTATTTTAGCTTCCTGTTTGGCGATTTCTGGCTCTTCCGGATTTATTCTCTTTTGGATAATGGATGACATTTTAATGCTGATACTGTTTATGACGTTCCTAATTTTCGCCAGTCTGTCGATTTGCTTTGTATCAGCCACTGTCGTTGATCTCTTCCCCACTCATCTAAGAGGAATGGCCGTCAGCCTCATCATTTTGAATGGACGAACAGCGTCGTTTGTCAGCGCAGGAACTATTGGAATGCTGCTCAATTTGAGTTGTGGTGCAACCTTTATGGTTGTGACATCAATAGTTTTAGGTAAATAATTAGCAAATGATGATAATTGCAAATGATTGATATTTTTTTTTCAGTCGGGGCAATCATATCATGGAATCTTCCTTGGAAAAAATAGTCAATATATACTCAAATAAATAGATAATGTAGAATAAATTGGTGCATTTTTTTAAAAACTTTATTCCCGAAAAACTTAAAGTATATTTACAAATAAGAGTTTTATGATCTTAGAAAGAGAATTTCAATAACAAAATATATCAGGCGAATTTCTATACGTAGAAAGTCATTCATTAAATAATTTAATTTTTACGTGAAATAAAAGAATATAATTTTAAGCTTCAAACAAATAAACATTTTGGAAGGTTATTTTGGAAGAAATAAGAATAAAATAGAATTAAAAAAATGAAAATTTGACATTAGCCATTATTATATTTTATTAGAATTGTTTATAACCAGTCAATAAACGGCACAACCCCATAAATCATAATAAAAGAAAATTGAAACCATTGCCGTCAAAGTTCTTGAAAGTTAATTGCTTCCTAACACCGACCAATAAATAGGTAAGATTTTACTAATGACCAAAATCAGGTAAATTCACCTGGTACACGGGACAGCGACTCTTTCCATACAATTCGAAGGACACATAAAATTTCATTTATGAGTTAAATGGTCCTCTTAATTGACCAATTTAAACTGCCTTTTTAAAGGAAAGAGACTTACTTACTTCTACCTGTTTCTAAGTTTTAGATTTTTGTGGATGATCGGAAATCCTTCTCCTTTACTTAATTATATTACTGTTTTACAACCCATATATTCAAAACACAAGACTATTTAGTTATTTACGAATATGATCCACTGCAATGGACTTTTTATTAAAGTTAGAAAAATTCCTTTACGATCGTTATGAATAAATAAAAGTAAATCAAATAATGAGTTACGGTATAGCTCGCCACCATCCCATCTCGAAGAATTGCTGAGTTTGGAGTCTGAAGAACAATGCGCTTGAGTTGAAATATAAAGATGTGCCCAGCGCTTATCGCCAACACTTTGTTTTAATCCATTCTGTAATTAATTATCATTCTTATTCTGGCCGGTTTAACATTAAGTCATAATAGACGTGTAAATTCAAGTTGAAAAAATCACTAGAGAGTAGCCATTTTCAGGGATTTTGTTTGATTATTTCCCTTTTAACAGAGCTGATAGCGGTTTGTACTGCCCACAAGACTTTATTAATGTAACTGCCCAATAAAAAATGTGTTTTTTTTAATTTAAAACAATTGGCACACAATGAAACAAACATTAATTTAAAAAACAAATATCTTTTCGATATGGGATTGAGAAATTATTATCTCAATGTACACTGTGAATTAAGGTCAAAACCACACTTGTTTTTCCGTGATATCTCTGGAACCAAAAGACGCTGAAATCTCAAATTAACACACAATATCTTTTAACAGATTTCAACTTTATGTCATAGCAGATTTGCAAAGACTTAAATAGATTTTGCGAAATTGCATAGTTTTGGAATTGACCTCCTGGGTTCTAGTTATTTCGGCTATAAATTTACTTAAAAATATCAGTCAAATTCATATATGGAACAATTATAAGGCAAAATTTAGCAAATTAATAATTATTTTTAATGTCAAAATGACTCGGAACTAGGGGTCTAATTAAAAACGGTTTGTAAGGAATTTAATAATTTTCATTTTAATATGGTTTGGCTTAAATATGTCGAGCCGTTTGTTAGTTACAGCGCGTAATAGCTATAAAACACGCTATATCATAAAATATCATCCGCGATGGTGACTTTATAAGTTGTTCTATTATGTTCATATTAATATTCAGAGATGCACAAAGAGGACAGTTTTCGATAGCCATCACTACTTTATTTGAATTCGAAATTTTTGTATACTATTTTCTTAAATTTCAAAATCAGGGTTTTTAGACTTACAATGTGAGATACTGGCGGCCTGCTATGACTTCGCATCCCAAACTTTCGCAATTCTGGATATATTTCGGATTGTCTAAATAATCTCATCAATAGATTGTTCAAATAATGCCCCATAGCGGAGAAAAGGGGGGTGCGGTTATAACGCTGACCCATTCGGCATGTGCGGTTTTTCGATTTTTCGCAATTTCGCAAAATCTGTTATGACAGGAAGTTGTAATCTGTTAAAAGATATATTATGAATAAATTTGAAGTTCCAGCGTCTTTTGGTTCCAGAGATATCACCGAAAAACAAGTGCGGTTTTGACCTTCATTCACAATGTATAAATAATTAACATTCAATTCGCAAAATTATAATTTAATTATAACAATTATACTCAAAGTAATAAAACCTAGAATTCACGCATTTCTTACATAAATCGATGTAAAATTAATTTCAAAATTTCTACCCATTTCTACAAATTGTTACAAATGAATGCTTCAAATATGCATTTAGGTAATTTTTGTGATTGAATTGAAATGTTCAAATGTTTCTCACTCTAAATAAGTAGCGGATTAAAATATGATTATTTACGCTTTATCTTGCAGAATTGCAACTTTTATCATTTGTGATGAATAGCAATAATTCATGGATTAGTAATTGCAGTTGCTTTATTCATGCTTTCTAGATTAGTAAAGCAATGGGGGGAGTTAAAAGCGCACTACAAGTCTGTTTAATTACTACTTATCACATTAGCAATTACGCTTTTGCGGAAGAATATTGTGCAAATTTATAGTAAGATGTAGAAGTGCATTTGAAGTCGAGTGTGAATATATTAAAAGAGTTAATTGGGATTGATAAGGTGATTTAATTGTGAACATAATTAAAATAACTTGAAAAAATGGAGGAAAATAAAAATAAACCGAGTTTCGAATGCAAAAATAATGGAGATTTAGGAGAAAAACTGTACACAGTGGATGAAGTGTTAAATGAAATAGGTTTGGGAAAAGCCCAATATGTAGTTTTCGTGTCCATGGGATTCTGCATTATGGCTTCGATTATGGACATCATGGGAATGGGGTTCATCGTCCCATATGCGAAGTGCGACTTGGAGTTGGACACTTTTAAAATCGGAATTCTAACCGGAATCATTTTCCTGGGAATCATGTGCAGTCAGCATCTTTGGGGGTTCGTCGCTGACGTCGTGGGTCGCCGACCTGTAATCCTAGTTAGCCTGCTTTTATCTTTGGGATTTTCTCTTCCCATCGGTTTTACCCAGAACTTTTGGATTATTGTCGCACTACAGTTTTTTAAAGGTGTAAGGTAAGTTTTTTAAAATAACATAATATTATCAATGTATTTTATGTACTATAGTTACATTGATATTATGAGACTAAAAATTTTTCTATCAAAGTCGTTTTTATAGAATTCTATAAAGTGTGATATCCGTAAACAAATTTAAATGAAAGTTATTTTGATAGTGGATGTTTTACTGCTTAATATTGACAAACTTTGGAGAACATTGACGAACATTATCCTACACACTCAGATTACACTAGATTTTAAAATTTCAAAATTCTGTTTCGAATTAACATTTTGTTATGAAATAGAAACATGAACTTGAAAACTATTAGCCAACTATTCGCCACAAATTCTAATTGTAACGAAGAAATCAAAAGCAATTACTATAAAACTTCTCTAAATTTATTGATCGGTGCAATGAAATTACAGTTAAACAAAATTGTGAAACAGTTAAGCTGGCATATTTAAATTTATTTTTAATTTACGAATGTTCTAGCCCTTACCCACATTACGTATTGACCAACAAAGACATATATAATGTGTGGAACAGAGCAACAAAAATTTCTATAATAATTTAAAGAAAATTTATGTGTTAATTTATTTAAAAATGAATTGAATTTTGTATAGACCACTGTCGAACACCATTATTAAACACTTGAGTCTTCTTTAAACCACTCTTGTCTTATCGACCTAGTTGTATAAATAACAATTTTGCCTTTTTTATTTCCATCGAAATCGTTATGCATTTATTTTGGAAGAACTTGATCATTAGAATAACAGAAGAATAAAATTTCGATTTATGTTAAATAATTATTTGGAATAATAAGAGAAACAATTATGTTTTCCTATTATTGGATTTTTAAAAATTGAATTTTTTTTAAATAAATTTTGCAAAAATAATAAAATAATATAAAATAAATAAGATATACGGGAAGTATGTACAAAATGACATGGTGTTTTGTTTTTGGATTCTATATGGGTAGCACACAACAACGCCATATTTTACAGTAAACATGTTTGGTTATCTATTTATTAAATTTAATATGCAATTATTGCAAAAAATGAGTAGAAATAAAATTAAACAGCTTTAAACACAAATCGGCGAAAATCGGTTTTTAAAACGGTACGGATAAAACGGCATACCTGTAAATTCGATGTAGTTATTGATATAATTTGACAAATAAAACCCTGTGTTCTCCTAGGAACACAAGTTCAACGAGTGTAAACCCAATGCCAACAATAATATAAAACATTACTATATCAAACCCAATGCTAATTAATAATAAGGTTGTATGGATCTGTGGTGGTATTAGTAATAAAACGTCATTAACCGAATACCATTCATTATATTGATTTTGTATGCTAGAAAATTAGCGATAATATTGTAAAAAAGACTTTTAAAGTGAATATATACGTGTAGTAACTACTTCAGACAATAATTTTTTTTCTAATAAGTTGAATATCACTTATTTTGTGTCGAAATGCGAAAAAAATCGCAAAAATTCTCTCACCCAATTCAGTCAAGAAATATTCAAATTTTAAGAAAAAAGTATTAAATTCGGTACAAAATAGAAGTTAGATAACAATATACATATGTCTAGTCTTCAGTTTAACAATAAAAACGTACCAACCAGATTAATAAATGTATTTTACTTCCGGCTGATGACGTCACGTAAAATCCAGACAACTTATACAAGTTTGAGCTGCTTTGATTAAACCATAAATTCCATCATATTTGTTTAATTGAAGTGATTTATTATGTGGAAGATAAAAACGAAGAAAATAAAAAATTCAAGCCATCGTAAATAAATTCAACAAATAAAATATTTAACGAAAAGATAAAATTTGTCCAAAATGTTTCATTAAAGTTTAGTCACGATATAAATTGATAATAAATAAATTAGCAGTGACGTCATATTTTTGAATAAACTTAAAATTATATCAAATTTAAATTCTAAATATCATTTAATATGATCAGTATTAAACACTTCTTTGATTTATAAACCAATTTCATTTGGGACAGTTTCTGTAAATTATTGAGAAAAGTCATTCAAAGTTATGTTTCAATGTTTCCCATATAAATATTTAATTAGTTTTTGTGCTATTTTATAAATGAAAATTGCAAAAAATAGCATTCGTTTCTCGACGTTTAATTCAGTTTTCTCAAAGCAAGCTATCCGCGTCGTCGACTTCGCCTCCTAGCGGAAACAGCTTTCCTTCTTGAAAACCGAAACTTAAACCGTCTTGAAACGAAAATAACTATTATTGACTTTTTATCAAGAAATGTGTGATCACGTTCAAACTGTGAGTTTTTCCTTAATCTTGGTTTATTAAAACTAAATCAAAACAAACAAAAATCGATTCAATAACAACTGATTCGCAAACGATTACTCCTAAATAAATATAATTATTCTATTTAATTGTATTGTATTGTACAATTGGACCAAACAACCCATGACTGAGTTATAGCCCTCACTCATATATATAATACATACATATAATAACAATAAATAACTTAATTAATTATACAATTTCCTTTAAAAATGTAAAAAATTCTTTAACTATTTAATTGCAGTCTTGCTGGGTTTTCAACAATTTTGTATCCATATTGTGGGGAATTTTTTCCGGAAAAGCTTAGAGGCTCAGCAATTATTTTCGTGACCACTTTTGCTGGAATGACCATGGTTATAGTTCCTGGAATCGGATGGATATTATCACAATACCCCTTCACTGTCCAGATCACAGACTCTTTCGTCATGCTTCCTTGGCGATTCCAGATTATCATTCAACTTATTCCAGGAGTTTTGTGCATTTTGACATTGATCTTTCTGCCAGAATCACCTAAGTTTTTAGCATCACTGAACAAAGAGAAGGAAACTTTGAGAGTACTCCAATGGGTCTTTTGCACAAATACTGGAAAACCAGTTTCAGAATTCCTGATTCAAAAATTGGAATTTCCTAAAATTGAAGATAGTGAAAAACAATACAACAAGAAGACTCTGTAAGATATAATTTAAATGAAATGTTTTATAACTAATTAAAAACTTCTTTTCAGAAAAAGCTTATGCAGGTCCATAGTTCATGAAACTGTTGTAATTTTTAAGCCACCTCATCTTGGTCGATTTTTGAAATGCTGTTACATTCAAGCCGCTATTTTCGTGGTGTAAGTATTAAATGGTTTTATTTTTTTTTTCAATTTCATATTTTCTTTGTTTTACAGTGGATCGGGATTGGTTCTCTGGTATCCACAATTGACCAGTATATTGTCAGAAAGTGATAAGTCGGGGTTAAGTGTCTGCGAAATTATCAACCAATCCAATCTAGAAAAGGCCAATGCAAGCGTATTAGAAGGAACTGACACCTGTAAAGTTATCCAAAATGATCAAATGATTTACTCGAACATCACTTTTGGATTTTGCTTATCATTGAGCTTCGTGGTTCTTGGATTTATAGCACAAAAAGTGAATAAAAACATATTAATGTGTAAGTATGTTTAGCTTTATTTAATATGTTATTTTTTATATTTTAAATACCAAGATCCTAATTTTTATTCCTTAATTTTTTATTACCTTATTATTGTTTATCAAATAAGCAAAATTTAAAAGAAAAAAAATTAACTTATTAAATTAAATTTTTGTTAAATCTAGTTATCATTTGGATATGTGCTAATTTCAGTGACACTTATTACTGCTCGACGGGCATTTTGTTTTGAAAAAAAACAACTTTTCTTTGTCTTAGGTGAAGATATTGAATAAGCTGGCAGTTGAAAGTTTTATTAATTCACATAAAGTTAATAGTTGTGCTTCTATTTGATACATTAATCTAAAAAAAGGGGTAAATACTAACCCACACCTAATAAATCTCAAAATCGTTTTTCTGAACTTAAAGCCGATTAACTACATGTTTCTTAATTTGGTTCAGTTTTCAAATGAGTTGATGTAGTCGTAAATATCTTATTCTTATTAAAATTATGTTAATAAAAAACAGTATTCATCATTATTTACAAGGAAAATTAAAAAAAGAACATGTTTCACAAATGTTTCAAGTGAAATCTTAACTTGAAAAATTACCGTTAACGGTTGGAATTCCTCTTAACTACTTGGTTATAAGACAAATGCCTATTTTATTGTGACATGGAACATTTGTTTGCTTTAATTTATGTAAAATAAATTTCTATTTAAAGCAATATAAGGCTATTACTATAATTTACTTACATTACAGTTAAGCAGATTTATCTCTGATATTTACGTAATGTGCCAAAAATCGAACAAAAATGGCCAAATTATATGCAGACTCGTGAAATAAAAATTTTAAATGAGTGCCATAAAGTGAAATATTACGAGACTCAAATGGATATCGAAAATTTCGATACGGGAGTGCAAAAAGTGCTTTAAAGATTTCTTTAAAGCACCAGGGGTTATTTTATTATTAAAGTGTGACCTCCGTTACCAAAATGAACCTATTTAAAAGTTAGTAATTTTTAGTTGTTTTACTGTTAAATTTTGACGAACTTTGACGAACAGTATTCGACACTCTCAGATTACACTTATGAATTTTTATATTTAAAAATCCTGTTTCGAATCAACATTTTGTTATGAAATAGAAACATAAACATCTTTGAAAACTATTACCCAAATAATAGAATTTGTACCGAAGAATTCAAAAGCGATTACTAAAAAAGTTGATTGATCAGTGCAATGAAATTAAAGTTTAAAAAAATTCAAAACCGTTATACTGGTTTATTTGAATTTTGTTTAAATCTCGGTCGATAAGCATTGTTAAAGACTCAGGCCTTCTACAAGTCACTCGCTACGCTCGTGGCGTAAAGCAACCCTAGTGTTTAATAATGCCTTATCTTATCGACCTTGTTCTATAAATAACTATTGAAATCTCAATACAATTCTTTTTCAGCTATTTGTCTTTTAATTTCCGGATTTTGTGGAATAATTCTCTATTGGATAAAGGACGAAATTTTGATGATTGGACTTTTCTTGGGACTTCTAATGTTTTCCGGGATCTCAATCTGTTTGGTGGCAGCTTGTGTGGTCGACTTGTTTCCCACCAACATCAGAGGAATGGCCATCAGTCTCACCATCCTGGTCGGAAGAACTGCTACTTTTGTGAGTGCAGCGACCATGGGACTCTTACTCAATTTCAACTGTGATGCCACTTTCTTTGTCGTCTCTGTTATGGTCTTAGGTATTGAAATTGTTTATTTAGTACACTTGTTTCTAACCGAATTATTTTCAATTTCAGTGGCTGGAATTATATCTTGGTGCCTTCCTAGGAAATAATAGTAAATAAAAAAATTCAAAGAATATTTTATTTATAAGAGTTTTATTCAATGCAATGATTTAGTATACATATATAATATAAAAAAGTCGAATCTGTAAATATTTGAAATATCTAAAATTGAAAAGAATTTAAGTTTAAAAAAAATTCGATTGTTAAAAGATCATATACGTATTTTTCTACCATTAATATTTAAGAGTCCTCTTTTCTTTTACTTACGTATCTTTCATTGAAAATTCCTTACAAACAGTTCATTTGGAAATTAATAAGGGAATCATAATCATGTCCAAATTAACTTGAATAAATTTATTCCTTATTATTCTATCAGTCCTCGTAATGGTTTATTACACCATAAACAACAAGACACTTATTTATAAATAATATAACTGTATTGACAATGATCTACATGAATTTATTTCTACTAGCCGCTAACAACACTATAACATTTGTTTAATTGTTATATAATTGCTGTGAATATTGAGCAATAACAGCATTTATCTCAAGACCTGCATTTGAAAAATGAGAGTATTAATTAAATCGAGTTTATTCATCGTTTCTAAATATACCTACATTAAGTGGAAAATTTCATCTGATTTTGCTTCAATTGTTGGAATATCTTTGAATGTACGAGTAGAAGAATTGTAAAACTATCATCAATGTATAATTAATTGAGTTTACTTCTTCATTGTAAAGAGTGTTTTAAATTTTAATTTAAAAACTAATGCGTTGTGGAAAAAAATTCTCGTCAGGGAGAGTATTGTGAAAAGAGAGATCGATCTCGGTGCGAGATTTACTTAAATTTTAAATCAAAATTTCAGTTAATTATTATAATTTTTCTTTGTTAACCATTTGCATATAAAAATGATTGAAAAAGCCAAGGCTCCTAAAATTATCGAATTTATTCGAATTAACGGAAGTTTTTAATTTAAATTTCAGCTAATATAGCGTCGAGATCAATGTCGCTTTTTCATAATAGGAGCCCAAAATTTGTAATTTTTGTAGTCAATTGCTAAGCTTCACGATCAAATCCCACCCTTTCGATAATGAAAATATGTAAATAAATAAAATAAATAAATAAACAGATTGGATTGTGCCCAATGGCACCTTCCATGAAAATATGTAACCTTCAAATAGATTTTCTAAATGCATCATTTGCTTAAAACTTATTGTACACTCTGTCAAGTAAGAGCGTGGTCGACTTTATCGAAAGGTTATGAAAGATTTCGCTCTAATTCCTTCGCAAGCTAATAGAGGGAAATTTTGTCCTTAATGCATTGTTAACGAAGATTCAGTTTTCGTTGATCTTTTGAAAGAGAAACACATTAAGGGCCATGATGTGTTCCTTTGTCGAAAGATCCCAAAATATCGCAGTCAGCGGCTGCTGAATATATGAGAAAGTCGAAGGCATTTGTACAGAAGTAGATACAGCTATATGTGTAGTTAAAATGTTGATGATTTACCAGAATGAGACTCGATAGGAGGAGTGGACAAAAAAGATGAAAAAAGCATAGTGACAATGTTTACGCGGAATCCTGTTTTAACACTGCGGCAAGGATAAGCAAAATTAATGGCAAAAGGTTTAGATATATCTTACGAAACTAAGAATGCCCATTTCCGTACTCATGACCTGAAATAGCGCAACACAATGAAGAAGCCTCTGTTGACTGAAAAATATATCGATAGAGATTTTGAAAATATCATTTTTATTGATGAATGTTCTATATGGGCACGTTGTGTCCTCTATCGCTCCCTAGTCAATTTGCCATCTGCCAAACGTTGATTCATTAGCAAAAATGAATATTAGATTCTACAGGAGGACTACGATCCTAAACACCGTAACAAGCGCTGTAGTGAGAGGAAGGCCCAATCTGGCATCGTTACATTGGATTGGCCGTCACAGTCGCCCGATGCGAACCCTATTGAAAATGTGTGGGCATATATTAGACTGAAACCACGGGAAGACGTACACATACTTTGAAGCAGCTACCTTGCGAAATTCGTCGAATCTAGAGATCGTTGCCACTAGAATTCGTCGTCAAATTTGTTTAAATATGCCTCGGAGATGCCAGGCAATTATCTTCGCCAATGGTGACTGGACACATTATTAACCAAATTGCATCATCGTTTGTAATGTGTACAATGTATTTATAAATATGAAAGTTCCACCAAATAACTTTTTTTTAGAAATTAATCCGACAACGTTCTTACTTGACAGAGTGTATATTAACTCTTGAGCCTTATGGTAAAGTTTTTAAAATAATTTAAATACAATTTATTTGTGAAATTTTACTCGTGTTTGACTCTTAAAATAATTCGAATTATTGAGAGTTCGAATTATGAAATAGATCCATTGCTGTTGCTCAGACTGCTCAAAAATTGTTTAAGAGAAAAGACGCCGGAAATACTGCAACAACAAATCTGCAACACTTTGTCCCTTAACGCTAATGAATTCGAATATTAATTCAATCTTTACAAATTTACATAAAACTAGATTTAGTTTGCAATTCATTTTGAAACCAAAAAACGCAAAAACTTTATAGTTACATATAACACCACTCCTAAGATCTTACAACAACAAGTAATAAAAAATAACCATACCAGTTTTGAAAAATTGGGAAAAAACATAAATGCTACACTACTTGTTTTATGTTCTATGTATTTTTAAAAAGAGAGTTTTTAGGCTATGACTGGTGAACGGTATAACTTATCTTACCATAATTGGTCACTTTAGAGATTACTACATTCGCTACACAGTCTCCAAACATCATAATTTGATTGGACCACTCCTTCAGAACAAAAATTACTTATTCCCCAAATTTATTAAAATTGTCGACTGTGCTGTGGGTTCATATTTAGTGAGTCTCATTCAAATGATCACAGCACAAGTTTATTGTGTTAACTATACTCTTAACTTTAAGAAATTTGAACCATTTTATGTTTTTTACGGAAAAACAAAAAAAAAACAACTTACAAAACACACATTCTTTAATCATTTCAATACACAATAATATTATCTTAGGCACTGATTTCACGACCTTAAATACTTTAAAAGTCTTTTCTCACTTAATTAAATGAATTTTCTGCTCACTAGCCATTAAAAATTTGACATACCAATTATGGCGTCATCCAAGCAACAGGTTAATTCAACAACAAATAATCGGCATGACTTCTTCTGTTCAGCAACTGTACTATAAACCAAGATATTTAAATATCTTGCTATAAACTGCATTTTGTACCTAGTACCTAGATCTACCTACATTTCTCAAACACAAATTCTTCGAAACAAAAGGTAAATTTAATTTATTTCATAACTCATTTTAAACAATAATAATAGCTTTAATAGTTATTTAAATAGAGGACCAGTTTTTTGACTTTCTTAATAGAAATATTTTCGGACTCTCTTTTTGATTGCTTTTCTTTTGGGGAAGATTTTGATGAACTTGGATGTTGATAGTGATTAACATTTGGACTCCTTTTTCTATGTTTTTTCCTATGTTTATCAGATTTTGTAACATGATTTGAGGAAAAGAATTCATCCCAATCATCGTCTTTTTCAGAGTCAGATTTTTGACTTGGTAAAAAAGATTCCTCAATTGATTCTGATATAAAAAATGAATCATCTTGTACTTTTCTGGACTTGTTTGTCTTATCTCTTTCTCTAGATGATATTTCATTAATAGAATTTGAAAAGTTAAGATTTATGTCGCTGAAATTAATTGATTTTGGATGGGATTCTTTACTTCTTTTATGACTTGACTTTGATTTTTGGGTATTAATTTGGGGTTTTTCTCTATAAGAGTTTTTACTACAACTACCCTCAATTTCCAAATTACTTGTGAAAGATTTTCTTTCATGATTTGATCTAATTGGAGTCGAAGTAACTGTAGGATTGAAGATATTTCTAAAGTCTGGGGATTTTTCTATATTTTTCTGAACTTCATTTGGTTCATATTCTTCTTTGTTATCCACTTTTTCTTGAATTTGCTGGTAAATCCATTTAGCATTAGCAAATTTCTTAGCTATTGGAAAATTTCTGTTGTCCAAAAAACCTTTTTCTCCTTTTCTTGTCTTTCCTATAAAATAAAAATTAGTTTTATAAATGACGTTTTAAAAATAATCTTACCCATTTTGGATATATTTGACAACTAATAAAAAGCCTACTAAAATAAGCTAATGCTCCTATGGCGAAATTGTCTATTAAAAATAGATATTTTTCTGTTTGGTTAGTGATAAACTGATAAGAATGATAATTTTATCTTTCCATTATCTATTTTTTCATTGCAATATTGAGCGATGAACTATTGCAATTTAAGACGAGAATCTTATTTTCAATTATTAAAAAAATAGACTACGGAAATTTTATTTAAGTATTTTTCCCTTTTAATTCCTGTAAAGAACATTAACAGTCTCCAACTCAACCAACGGGTTTTTGGATTTTTCGTCGACTATATGTTTTCGGTATTTTATTTGTTAATTAATAGTAACTAGAGAAATTGAGGAAATGACAAAGGTAAGCAAGAGAAGAATGGTAGAATGTGGAGCATCGGAGAGAATAAATTTAAAAACTACTACTGTGGCTCGCATTCTAAATTGGACGCCACGCTTACTCAAATTCAAACGCTTGGTTCTTAATGGAGGGAAGGCGGATTTTCCTCAAATAAACGCCAATCGGTAGCCTAGTTAACCTATTATCATGCTCTATCAAATTATTAAATATTCACACTATAATGCAGTTATTTGCAATAAGCCTAAAACAGACGATTTTCGGCGCCGCATTCTAAATCTGACACCCATATTATTATAACCGCAATTAGAAAATGTACTGCATTTAAAGTTAGGAATTGATTCTAATGAACCTCTTATTATCGCGAGGTATAAAACAGGAACTTCATTCCATTTAATTGACTTAAACTAGTGAAACATCTTACTCCTATGCTTTTCTTAAGATATTCAACTAATTTTCATTACATTCATCAGCTCTAGTTGGTATTCCTTGGCCGTTATTGTAGGGTTGTAATTTATTTAATCTTAATTTATATAGTATAATTTTGTTTTTAGGGGCTATATTTATGTCAGTTAACGTAAGTTGTGTATTATAGAATATCTTAAACGTATCTGAATAGTTGGGTTTCCATTACTTCCCGGTTTGGTTGAATGATGCTATCTAGAGTTGGCCAAAAACATAATTTTCAATGACTTGACAGACTAACAAGTCTTAGGAAAAATGACCAAGTCAATGACTTGTCTCAGTTGGTCATTTCAAATAAATAACAACAAATAAACACAACACCAAACGAACATATCAAAAATTAATTTAAAACATTTATTTAAATGATATAAGAATTAAGCATATTAAATTGATAAAAACAAAAATATAAAAAAACAAATATATGAAGACACAAGTAAAATACAAGAAACATGCTTTTTTGCTCTTAATGTTTGCAAAAATTCTCTGTGAGACAGGACATTTTGGCATCGATTACACTTCGTTGTTCCAACAGTAACATCACAGAAATATTGTCAAACTAAAGACTTATTTCACAAGTAAATAAATAAAACCATAAAAAATATATACGTATAGAAACAATTTCGAAAATTCTACTGCTTGTTATTTTCCCTCAAGTTTTACTGTCTTAATTTGACTGACAAATGATAAAAACTGACCTGCACTTTGTTTGAGTGCAACATGAACAAAAAGAATATAAGAAAAAATAGCCAAACAATAGAAGCTGGCATTGGTCAGTATTTAACCAATTGGTCAAAACTTTGACTTGTTGTTTTGGCCAACTCTAATTCAGTCATATAGTCAGTCGACTAAATATTTCAAAAATACATTGTAACTGTCTGTCCAGACTGACTCCAGGATTATCATCACCTGTTCAACATTTTTACCGGTGATCTATCTCCAAAATTGAGGGTATCTAATTTAAAATGCGACGCTGAAATTCCACCTTCCCTCCATTAAGTACCAAACGTTTAAATTTGAGTAAGCATGGCGTCCGATTTAGAATGCGAACCACAGTATATAATTAGAAAGGAGACGTTTAAAAGTCTGATAGCACCAGGAATCACATACGGAGCAGACATTACCGGATGATCAATATGGGAGAACATTGAGTTGAAACAACAGAGATACTTGAGATGAATTTTAGGTTTTAATCAAAACACAATTAAAGCTAATAGAGGGACAAATGCTCCATTTATTTATTTAGCGTTTGAGTTTTAGTTACAAATTTAGTACACAAAAGATTTTGACTGTCCGTAATTATACGAGTATATCCAAATTAATCAGTCATTTTGGAAATGTCGAGAGAACGAATCTATCCATTGGGATTGGAAGACCGTCAGAGTCACTTGGAGAAAAACGAAGGTCCAGGTTATATCCTTGTTGGTGAGCGCAAGAATAATAAGTTTTTTCATCGTTGGCGTCGATCACTAGATGGAGTGAGTTTCTTGATTTCCAGTCAGCAGACGTGACCCATTCTAATCGTCCTCTGAATAGCCTCTTTCCTGGTGATGACTATTTAAGTCACCAATGTAGATTACTGGATGTGGGAAACTTTCCAACGCAGATAGCTCTGCCCATGAACATTGCTTAAGAGAGGTATGTGGAGACTAAAGACACGATCTCTATTAGCTCTCACATTACAGATTAGTTCGAATTTTGTTCGTTCCGAATTTGTGGATTGTATGATGAAACTTTGACCCATATAAAGAAGAGATGCTGTCCAGACAAGAGATCTGTTGAACAACTGCACAATTTAAGAAAGAGAGAAAAAAATGAAATGCATACTATGTAGACGTAAGATCAAAATAGCCAAATATGCGTTATTAAAATATTATTTTTAGTACCTAAACTGGTTGTAAAATGATCCAGTCAGCCCGTCCCGCCCAGGGTTCTAACCCATCCCCTTCGAAGAGGCAGTCGACTGTGTTAGCACTAGACACAGGTAAAAAATTTATTGATTGATTTTTGATTAAATTTTATTATTTCGAAAAAAGCAAATTTTCGTTGTTTCTGAAGATCTATTAATTATTTGTATTTTTTAAATTATCAAATTTGAGCCCTATAATATTTTTACCTTTAAGAAATTTTTCATATTGTTGCGAAATTCAAATGAATGAAAGGTAGAAATCATGTTATCAAATATTTAAATTACGCTAGATAATGCCAATTACATAGATTTGAAAGAACGTTTATTAAAAATTATGTAAATATTAGTATGTCTCTAATACATAAAAGAGTATTTCTTACCTGAGGTGATGAAATATTTTCTTCAATTATGTTATATGTTATTATATAATATATAGTGTAAACTTATGAGAGATTTTATTCCGAATAATTCAGAGTGGGAAAGAGATTAATATATATTTTTTTTATATTATATATGGAAGCTGTTAAAGGAAGCCCAAACGTTTTGTAGTTATATTTGATTAATTTAATTTTCTTCAACTTTTTGGAAATGATTCCCAGCTGTTAGTTTTTATTAAATATCTTTTCCAATTACAGCCCAATCTAGAATCTATTTTGCCTTTAAAGTAACAAGCAATTAAATGTACAATACGTTTCGTTTAACAATTTATTGCCCTTCTTCTAAAAAGTATGGCATCTCTCTCAAGTTTACCCTACAAATGGAAATATAAATATTTTAATTTTATTAAATTTTAAAATATAATTTTGTTATTTTAAAATCTTAGAATCTAATTTATTTTTATAGTAACATAATCAATTTGAAAAATACAAATCATTTCCGGAAGTATTCGAGGAAAATTTCAGACATGAATGAAGTTGGTTTGATAAGGTTTTATATTTTTTGTCACTAGGTAATAATGGAAAGATAAGAATGACACATAATTTTAATGATGCTATTATTATCTCAAACAATGATATCAATGTATCATTAACACTTGGATGAGTTGACAAATTTAAATTTTCCATTCATTACAAAAATTACCAAATTAAAATTCGACAATTAGATTTTATAACAACTAACAGGGTGTTCCATTATTAAAAATATCCTTTATATCTAATGCATAATTTAATTTTTGTTGGATAATTTAATTATATTGAAGTTTTTGGTAAAATATTTTGTTGGAGAAAATATATTTCAATATATTTTCATTAATTTTTGTACATTTTTCTTGTTATAAATTTAAAGTTAGATATTAAAAATTATATTTTTGAAAAGGAGGTTTCCAAATTCAACAAAGGATTTTTATGTAAATTTTTAAGAAACTTTAAGAAAAGAATTTAGTTTTTACCTGAAATAAATTTTCGCAAATTTCTGAAAAAGGAGTCCAGTGTTAGTTTTACAACTTAATGCCAAATTATAGTATTTATTTCTTGATTAGAAGTGTGATAAAGAATCTGTTATGTGAGTTTGATAATTGGGTGATGGGTATTTAACTTCAAACATCGCAAAATAGACACTGAAAATGTGACAAGTCTTTGCCAAAGTGAGTCTGCAAAAATAAATTTGAATAATTTTAAATTAAAATTAGTTACAAGTGAACATGGAAAATGGAAAAAGTGAAAATATTTCGACAATTTTCGAAAAAAGTGAACCGGAAGTGAAAGGTTTTTCAGTGGATGAGGCTTTAGAATTGTTTGGAAATGGGAAAGCGCAATATAAGATTTTTTTCTCTATGGGAATCTGTCTTATGGCCTCGATTATTGCGACCATGGGACCAGGATTCATTGTCCCTGCGGCAAAGTGTGACTTGGAGTTGGACACTTTGAAGATAGGAATGTTCACTGGAATCGTTTTCCTCGGAATCATGTGCAGCCAGCATCTTTGGGGGTTTATCGCGGATGTGGTGGGTCGTCGACCTGTGATCCAAATCAGCCTTTTCTTATCAATAGTTTTTACCCTGCCAATCGCTTTCACTCCAAACTTTTGGATTATAGTAGTGCTTCAATTTTTATCGGGACTAAGGTAATCAATCGTCAATTGTTTTCCAAGAAACCAAAGTACTCGTAAATGCTTAAATATCTAACTATTTACACAGTGATACACAAAAGTATAATTTAAAAATTAATGCCTTTATTGTAATTTTGGCTCGTATTTTACAAAATTATATAACTTTATGGATTTTTTTTAAACATTTAAATTAGTATTAAATTTTTTGTTTTTAAAATCTTCAATTTTTTAAAATTCATAAAAATATTGAGTTACACTTTGACAATGTGGTTAGACTGTCACACACTCGTCAGTTTTGGTTCAAAAAGCGATCATAAGTCCAAAAATCAACTTCACCAAGAGAAAAATGTAATGATTGAATATTGAGCACCAATAACCTCTGCTACCAAATATTAATTTAAAATTATCTGAAACTATTTTCTTACATATAAAATAAACCCTCGAATGTCATGTTCAATTCAGATATGAAAAATGTGACGTTTTATTGAGGACAATTTCCATTGAATTTAACCAATCAAAAATTTCAAAAAAAAATATCATCAATCCCTGCTTTAACTATTTTGAATTATAAAATAGTAAATTTTGAATATTTTTTAGATTGTTGGGATTTTTTATTTCTTTAATTGATTATAATTAATTTTCACGAAAAAAGTTATATTTCAAGACATTAGAATGTAAAGAAATATTTAACAGAGTAAATGAATGGAATATTTCAAGATATTAACATTTCTTCTGGATTGTATATGTAATAAACGAATTCCAAACAGAATCAAAACTTTGATATAAAAATTAGGTTTGCCACCTAAATATATTTGAACACCTTTTAAAACTAGAACCATAAAAAGATTAAACAATAAATGCCGATCGCTTTTATAAAACCAAAAATTACATCATTAAGCAATTTTTTTTAGCAATAGTTGTACCAAATTAAAAAAAAAGAGCATAATATATGAGAACTATGTTTAATTTTTGTTTCAATTTTATATTTGTATGTAAAATACATAATACAATGTCATCAAACAGATAAAATAATTGAAAATTAAAACAGGAAACCTTTTTTATTGTAACTTTAATAAATATTTGACTTAATTCGTTACTAGTTTAGGTAATAAATAATTTTTTACAGTTTATTCTTATTATTTTACTGTATATCAAATTTATTAACTTTTTGAGTTTTTGACCAGAACTTATATATTTATTGTCAAAATTCAATTTCATTATTTGGGAAATAATTAAAATGAAATTTAAAAATTTATTGGTTCAATCAATATAACTATTTCATTTTAAAAAAGTTAACCTTAAAATACTATTGATAAAGAAGACAATGATTGTAACAAGAAGCAATACAGTTTTATAGTATTATCAACGAGAGTTAGCTCTATAAACGCAGCCATGACTCCTTGATATCTCTGGAACCAGTTGTCGCAGGA
>JXOV01005494.1:11057-21415 GCA_001014945.1 Clogmia albipunctata
CCATTTTGGCCCAATAAAGCGATTGTTCCTATTAACCGCGGTCCTAATAAGCGGCGTCCACTGTATACTGATTTGGTTTAACCGGTTTAACAAATATTTAAAGGGGTAATTAATCGATTGTTTAGGATAAATTTTGAACAAAATGAGTGTAACCACAACAAAATACCAAGTTTTCCAACAGTTCGTAACATTTATAAAAGCAAAATCTGTCGTCATTATAAACTACTTCTTTCCGTTATAATATTTTGTTGATATTAAATAATATAAATAAAAATATAATGAAAATGATATACGTAAAACTTTAGTCAAGAGAATAATCTCACTTTTTCTTAGTAAACAAAACGGTAAAAATGATAGTTAACCAAATTTACTTGAACGTGTAATCGACTTAAAATAAAATAAAAAGACAAATTTTGAAAGTTATTAAAAGCAAAGAGCTTCGAAATGGAACACAACCATAGCTTTAAGATATTGAAAACCGATAAAAATGATCTCGAA
This sequence comes from Clogmia albipunctata, assembly GCA_001014945.1. NCBI lineage: Eukaryota > Metazoa > Arthropoda > Insecta > Diptera > Psychodidae > Clogmia > Clogmia albipunctata. The sequence goes on from JXOV01005494.1 coordinate 11,556, forward strand.
TAATAGGATAATTTACTAACCTTGATAAAATTATTCGTAGAGTTCACTGATTCACGAAAACTTTATAGATTTTTTTTTTACTTTTACGACACGGATTAGTTCTGGTTTATAACACATTTTTTATTAAATATTTAACAAAAATAATAGCCAACTGGTTGTTGTAATAAATATTACAATAAATCTCACTAGAACGGAATGTTTCACTTTTAACTCCGAATGGTAGAATGATAATGATGAAAAAAGGTTTGACAACAAGTTTATCTTATCAATTTTACAATGCATTTTATCAATGCACAGTATTCATTTTATGGACCATTTTTATAGAACTATTCAATTTCAAAACATTGAAATAATACAATTTGATAATCTTGTTTTACACAACAAAATGGTTTTGATGGAAAGTAACATGATTTTTTCAATTGTAATTTTAATTACAATTTGCATTTTATTTTGGTTTAAGCAGTATTCTCTTTCGAAAAAATATAGACAAAATGTTGGAAATTTTGGTACTTTACGCAAGGGTTGAGAGGGGTCAATAAATTTTTTATTAAAGAAAAGACAAAACTGGTTCATTTCCGCTGATTTAATCAAATAGTTCTTTTAAATAATGGAGTAATATACTTAAATTCCCACAATACAATAATATTCAGCAATTTGTTAGATAACTTACAATTTAGTTTTCACCCCAGCATAAACCAATTAATAATTCAATTTTAAACTTGAACCAAATTATTGGGATTATAATTTAATGCGTGCGGTTTTTTGTCGGAAATTTGAGATTTATTGTGCAAAAATGGTCCAAATTGAATTATTCACAGTTTTGTCCATTGCACTGTGGTCAGTCTTGGCTTCAAAATCGAACAAAAGTACATATTTCATTTTCAACTGAGGATTATGGTAATGACATTTTTTATTTCTCTAGATGTCTGGCTTTTGGGGATGAATGTGTTTTAACTTGTATCTTATTGCACTTTCTTTGGACAAGCGATTGAAAATCAGTGAAAATGAAATTCTAATTTTGGACTTTTTCAATTGCAGTTTGAAGTGATTTTTTATCTGTGATAAAGATATATTAAAAATTCAAATAAATATGTCTGAGCTTTGTGAAAGTATGTACTTTCAAAATTAATAACAAATTATAATATTTATGAAAAATTTGTTAGTAATTTTGAAATTTTAAAAATTGTGTTTAATTTAGTTCCCAGAAAAATTCACTTAATGTTTTAGTAGTGTACTTACTCGTACTTAAAGAGAATTCATACACCATAAATTGGTCTAATACATATACTTTTTGAATCAGTTGAGAAATCGTGCGGGTTTTTGCGGTTTTCGAACAAAGTTTTTTTTTTTAATTCGTTATTGCCCTTTAAAAATTTTATACTCAAAGTCGATATTTTTTCTTCCAGCTATGTTTAAGTGTATTATATTATAAAACTGTAAGTATCTGTCATCTACAACTATCTAATAACTTATTAGGATACAAAAATGATTATTACCAGTTACAACATCTAAACGGAAAATATATTAAAGTTTATTGTTTGTTTTGTAAGGAAAAAATTATAGAACCTATTTCTTACTTTAAAAAAATCAATTTCTTTATAAAATTTTGGTGAAAATATGATTGTAAGGTAGTAGAAAAAAGGTGAATTATATTATCAAAGCTTAATTATCTTAAAAATGTGGTAATTATTTTAATTATACCATTTTATATTCTATTTTCTCAATAAATGATTTTTAAGCAAAAATGACTTATATTTTCCAATAATAAAAAATAAAATTATGAATAAATTAAACTATTTAAATAGATTTTGAGTGAATTTTAGTCATGAAAACTAATTTATTACACAAAACATTGAATTTAATTAATCATGTCAAAATTTCTTAAAATTTTATAATTATTAAAATTAAGTACGCAGATCTATACAAAATGTACATTTAAAAGACTAACATTTATTAAAGGGAGTCAAAATGTATTTAAATCTATATAGGTTTTTTTTTACTTTTACGACACGGATTAGTTCTGGTTTATAACACGCTTTTTTTTTATTAAATATTTACCAAAAACAATAGCCAGCCGGTTGAATTTTTAGTCAATATTACAAGAAATCTCACTGAAATGTTTCACTTTTAACTCCGAGTGCTAGAATGATAATGATGAAAAAAGGTTTGACAGCAAGTTTATCTTATCAATTTTAATGTATGCACATTTTTCATTTGATAGACCATTTTTATAGAACTTTTCAATTTCAAAACATTTGATTAATACAATTTAATCTTGTTTTACAAAAAGAAGTGGTTTTAAAACGTTCGAAGATTTTGATGCAAACTAATGTAATTTTTTCAATTGTAGTTTTAATTACAATTTGAGATTAAATTTCCTAATTACAATAATAATCAACAATTTGTTAAATAATGTGCAATTTTTTTTCTTCTTAGGATAAACCAATTAGTAGCTCAATTTTAAACTTGAACCAAATTACAATTTCTATTTCCTAATTTAAAGTTCATTGTGTTGTGTTAGAAAGCTAGTTGTTATTACAATATCTGGCAGTAATTATTACAAAAATGTTGTTGTACTAGAGCTTTCTTAGGAGACGGAAAAAATTGCTTGAATACGTTACCGATTTTCCCAGTCTGAAAACCTCATGGTTTCTGAAACGGATTTAATTTATTAAATCAAAAGTTTGAGAATTAGACTGAAGGTTATTTTGTTCAACTTCGTATTGAAATAGCCTGTTTTTAACGAAAATTGGTTCTGTAACGGTTTACTTTACAGCACGGTTTGCGGTAAAATTTCAAAATTTTCACGAATTTTAGTCACCAATTTTATGAAATTACATATTGTTGTCAAAACCAAATTTATTATTTAATATGAAAATTCCGTTGTGAGTTGTTGTTGCACAATTTGAAAAACCGCTGTGAACGGTTTTATTATTGATTATCGATTAGCTTTTCAGAATTACACAAAATAACGTTCGATACACATGTGAAATAGATTATTACTTTACTCATTTACCTATTTTTACCCGCTGCGCTTGTCAAAATACGTGGTAAATTCATGCACTAATTGCCTCTATTTCACTACTTGTATCGAAATATACTATAATTAGAGTTCATTAGTGTTATTCCGCGCAAAGGAAAAATGAAGACAACACCGAATGCCATGGTTGACACCATTATCATTTATTTGGGAGTATTTTTTTCTGTTTCCCTCATCGTTTTTAGTCTCATTTTTTTAGACATAATCCAAGCGATACGTCACAACATATTTGATAATAAATTCGCGAATATATTTATGCATAACCACTCTCTTGACCTCGCATTCGCTGTAAAATTCGCACTTGTATAACTTGTATATTTCTTCTTCTTCACCAATTTCTTTAATTAGTTCTTGATTTGAATTTGCTGCCAGTAAAATTGGGGTTTTAAAATTTGCGGTCTCAATTGTAAAATTTATATCATAAATTTTAATTCTATTTCTTTTCAAAATCTTAGTTGTTTCTTGTTTATACTCGGTGGATTACTCAAAAATAATTTGATTTGAATCAAAGCCGCTCAACCTTAACTAAGTTGTCCAGATATTGGCAGTTGAATGGGTGACGTCATCGATTCCGCTGTAATTTGTTTTGATTTTGTATGAACTTGAAATGAGGACTAAAACATGTGTATTGTTATCTAAATACTATGTTGTACCGAATTTAACACTATTTCTTTAAAATTTCAATACTTTTTTGACCAAATATGATGAGAAAATTTTTGTGATATTTTGCCCATTTCGGCTCACAATAACGGACATTCAGCATATTAGACCCAAAGAATAATGTCTTGGGTTGTATTGATGGTATATAACTACTTTAAAAGTCTTTTGTCATAATTTCCTTTCATCCAGCGGAGTCGATGACGTTTCCACTACTACTACCACCACAGATCTGGATAACCTTATTGCTAAGTTAGCGTTGGTTTGAATATCTCCACCAACAGATGGCAAACTATTGTTATTTAATATTCCACTATATGCTATAACTATATCTTTTATATCTAATACACAACTTGCGTTTATTTTAGAACACCCGTTATAAGTGTTTCATATCCGTATGCAACTTGAATTTACATAATTTGTATTAAATATAATTGAAGAAAAATAACAAATTAAAGAAAGGTATTGTTTAACGTTTAAATAAAATCATATTGCAATTGACTTTCAACGAAGACAAACAGAATCAAAAATTTTAAATTATATTTATGTTAAGAAATGATTTAAAAAAAAAGATTCTCTACAAATTATTAGTTTACGAAAACTGTAGCATAACAATCCTAATGAAGTAAACGAGTAACTGCTGAATGTTGCAAACATTGAGATCAAAATCCAAACATTAGAAAAGAAAGAAAGAGATGCCGAATTGGGCTAAAGTCAAATTAAATAAGTTCTAAACAGACCGGCTCTCGTATTTGCAAATTCCGTTTGCTGAATTTTGGAAATTTGCTCAGCGCACAGTCTACAATTTATTGTACACACAGCATCCATGGCCGTTGCCAAGTTTGCCGAAAGGGGCAAAACTCATATACATTGCAACTTTGCCGAAACTTTTTCTCCGTAAATTTATTTGCATTTTACGAGTCGGAGTAAATTTATTGTGAAAATATTGCTTCGTTTTGGGAACGATGACGTCGACGACGACGACGATGGAGCGGCCTCCAATTGAAATTGTTCCACATGGATTCCCCGATTGAATGGCCAAGTTAAAGTGCGATTAAGTTGTGCAAATTTACAGGGCAAAGGAGGCAGTCAAGCCCCTCTTAATTAGCTTAATGAATTAAGGTCGGATTATTATTATTATTATTACTGTATTTGTTAATTCAAATTTCGCCTGCTGCTGACTGATAAGCCTCAAATATGGACCTAGTATCCCTCCCTCAGCCGATGAAGACTTTATTATTCTATTAATTAGGTTAACAAAGTTGGCAAATTTTATATTCAGGAAATAATAAACAACAAATTTACTAATTTTATTCAGAGCGCTTCCAAGACTTATGACCAAAAAGTGAAAGCTGGATTTGATGGGATCTGAATATTATTTATTGTATCCTTAACCTTAGATATTAGTCGACCTAAAATAATAATTTTTTTATTTATAGTACAACTAGCCGATTCGGTCCACCATGTTTTTTTGCGTTAGTTTGTGTGGTGCCCAAACTTCAAGCTTCTTTTTTAATCCAAGGTTATGTAAATGGTTATATATATATATTTTCCATAAATTAGAGCAGATAAATGTTCCATGCAACAATAAAATAGGCATTTGCCTTATGACCAAGTCATTAAGAGGAATTCCAACCGTTAACGGTAACTTTACAGGTTAATATTTTAATTGAAACATTTGTGAAACATTTCAATGTTTTAATTTTCCTTGTAAATAATGAAATTTAATGTGGAATTGTAAAAATTTCTGTTCTCATGAGTGGAGTGCAAAAAACGTTATGTCCTGCTCGGGTGTAAAGTGCTGTTTTTTACCTCAGAAACGATGAAACACTCGGCTTCGGTTCGAATGTTTTACACTCGTTTCACTCGTTAAAAAGAGTTGACTTCACAGCCTTGTAGCGCAAAGAACTATTTTATCATTTTAAATCAAAAACTCGTCTTATTGGTCTAACACTATTAATACAATAGCAACATTAATAATAATAATCGCTTAAAACATTCTCCAATTATAAGAGTTCAATCTGATCGTCACACCAATTAATTTTTATATTTAAACATTATTTTTTATTTGAATCAGTTTGATAGTTTAAAGCAAAATTTTAATTATCTTAAAAATGCAAATTTTTCACTTAGTTTCACTTAAAAACAATTTGTTAAATAAATATTACAATAATTGTTAATAGTTTATTAAAAATATTTTCTCTATTTCAATCAGACTGACACAAATTAATTAAAGAATTTTGTTATTACATTCTCTTGAATGTTTATTACATTTTATAAAATGTAAACACAATTTAATATTTAACTTTAAATTTCAGAAATGCATAAAGCGTTTCATAATATGAGACGAATATGGATTATTTAACGCACGGGACTTCTATAAAAAAAACAAGTCGCGACTTTAATGGGTTTATTATTTTAAAATAACCCGCTAATCAGTAATGTTGTTGATATAACTATTTGTTATAATTTTAAGAACATTGCTTCTACAAAAATCGGTTCATTGTAAATTAATCATCAAATGAAAATCACTGGCATGTTAAATAGCACTTTCCAAACAATATACTGTGGCCTGCATTCTAAATCAGACCCATGCTTACTCACATTCGAACGCTTAGTTCTGAATGGAGGGTAAGCGCATTTTCCTTAAACAAACGCTTATTGGTAGTCTAGTAAACCTTTCACCATAACTTATCAGTAAATTATAGAATATTCATACTTTTAGAGTCAGTATGTACAGAGAGTTTCTAAGTATTTTTTAACTATGACAAAATGACATGATGATTTAACCAAGCTAGGTAGCAATGGATACCATGCCATTCAGATACGATTAAGATATTGCAAAATACACGATTAGCGTTAATTGCTTAAAATACTTAAAATATCCAAAGGATAATCAAAAACTAACTTGGGCAGTTCTGAGTTTACAAAATGGATACCGAAACTTCTTTCGGCAGTGGAAACAGAACGACGGATGGAAGGTGCAAGATTGTTTTTGGACCTGTGCGGTAACGATCCAGAACCAATTATCAAAAAAAATATTACTGGGGATGAATCGATGGTCTTTTATTAGGTTTTCCCATATGAAATTAAAACGTTATTAATTTTTCTAAGAATATTTTGAGCAATTTTATATAAATCGTCATTAGAAGTACAAGTGACAATTTTTCTCACGGCCAAGTTAAAATTTTTAATTATTGTTTTTGACAAATTTTCAGCTTGATACAGTGTGAATTGAGGTTATAGCCGCACCCGTTTATCTCTGGAATCAAAAGAGGCTGGATCTTCAAATTTACACACAGTATATCTCTTTACCCGCCCCATAGACGAAGTGGTAACACTCTCGTCTGCCTCCTTGGAGGCCGTGGGTTCGATCCCTGGGCGGGTAGGATTGACTGGATCCTTTTTCAACCGGTCTAGGTGCTATTAACTGACTACTTTTACACTGAAAATAAATAGTCGTGGAAAGTCTAACACCCGTTGGTTGAGGTTGAGACTACCCCTAGTTCGATGCCGGAACGTTGTAGGAAATATTTTTTTAAATCTCTTTACAGATTACAACTTTCGGTCAAACCAGATTTGCAAATAGTTAAATCAATTCTGCGAAATTGCGAAAAAACGAAAAACCGCAAATGCCGAATGGGTTAGCGTTATAGCTGCACCCCCCTTTTTTCCGCTATGGTGCATTATTTAAACAATCTATCAATGAGGGTAGTTAGACAATCCGAAATATATCCAGAATTGCGAAAATTTGATTCGCGATGAAAGTCTAAAAACCCTGATTTCGAAAAATGAGAAAATAGTATAAATATCTTTGGAATTCTAATAATGTAATGATGGTTTTCGAAAACTGTGCTCATTTTGTATTGTGGATGATAATATGGGCACAATAGAACAGCTAATAAAGTCACAGTTACGGGTAATATTTTCTGACATAGCGGGTTTTTAGCCTATTTCGCGCCTTAGCTAACAAACGGCTCGATGGATTCAAGCTGAACCATATTAAAATAGATTATAAAGATTATTGAATTCCGTACAAATCGTCAATACATTGTTTTAGAGTTGGACTGCTGGGTTCTAGTCAGTTTGGCCAAGAACGTACTCAAAAATATCTGCATAATTAATAATATGGAACAAAAATGAAGCAAAATTGAGCAAATTAATCTTTTCCTTTAGTGTTTTGACCTAAAGTTGTAATCTGTACAGATATATACTATGTGTAAATTTAAAGATCCAGCTTCTTTTGGTTCCAGAGATATCAAGGATAAACGGGTGCGGCTATAACTTCAATTCACACTGTATAGGCTTTTACTATAAATAAACCAATTTTCATAATTCTGTCTTATCCTAATCGGGATTTATTGATATAAATCTGTAATTATCGAAAATTTTGGTTTTGAAACGATCTCTAATTATCATATAAAAATAGTATTAAACTAGATAAATTCTCTTATTTGATTTATATTTATGGACAACTTAAATAACTATTGAAATTATAAAGAAAAATTAAATTACAATGAAAGACACTGTTTTGGTGAACGATTGAAATTGACTCACTTAAGGTGCTCTGTCAAGTTGGACGATCTAATAATTAGTTGGAATTGCTATTAAAGCAACTAACAGAGTCATTGGTTTTCTGATATATATGAGTAAGAGTGTTAGTCACTAAGAGAATTCTATAAGTTTAACCTAGTGCTCTAAATTAATTAATTTTAAAATAAAGCTAGGCTATTTTGATTTGGTCTGTATGTTCGACAGTATTTCAAAACAAAATACGTTAAACCCTACAGCTTTATAAAGCGCACTCTACGACATTGTGTCCATTGATTCGTTAGAATGAAGTCCTTATTGTTGATTGGTCTTGTTTTAATTTGGGCTTCGCTTTTGACTGCCTATTCCCGTAAGTTCATTTTGAATAGAATATTTCATTTGGTACTAATGTTGTTTTGGTTTTTATAGTTAAAGATAATCTAGCATTGGGAAATGGGAATGTAGGACCTCGGGTTGTTGGTGGTCGAGATGCTGAACTCCATGAGTTTCCCTACATTGTTTCCATAATTTTTAGCTTTAAGGGAGTTTCATCTCATGAAAATGGAGGAAGTATTTTAAACGAAAGGTGGGTCATAACATCTGCTCAATCGTTTTCTACTTACATGGTTGTTGAAAAGGTTCGGGCTGGTGCCCATTACTTAAACGAAACTATAGATGGAGGTAAGAATAATGTTACTTGAACATTGAGGCAAAGCTGTTTATAAACAATATACCAATTCAATTTCAGAGCAAACTTCGTCGGTCCTTAGAGTCATTCAACCAGAAGAGTTCGAATACAAATTTCCATTGCCAAATGACATTGCTTTGTTGGAGTTGGAGACTCCCTTTACTTTCACCGAATCTGTCCAACCGATAGCTCTGCCTCCACAAGATGAGATGCCTTTGGTTGGCCCTGCAATTGCTACCGGATGGGGAGCCCCTGAGTATGGAGATAGCCAAAATACACTGCAAACTGTAATGATGTCAGTGTTATCAGACACCGAGTGCAATGAGAAAGTAGAAAAACACAGATATAGATATTCTCCTCAACTGCTATGCACTGGTGGAGATGAACTGGGAACTTGCAATAAAGACCGTGGTGGTCCTATTGTACAAAATGTAAGAACATTTAAAATTGAATTTTTGATACCAATTAACAATTTAAAATTTTTTTCAGAACGTTCTTATTGCTGTCTTTTCTTGGACCATGGTACCTTGTGATTACCTTGATTTTCCAAGAATAAACAACAGAGTGTCCTTCTTCACAAATTGGATAAACTCTCACATCAATTGAACTACATAAAATAATGATGGAGCAATACACAAAATTCATATAAAAATTTGATGACTTTTTATTCTAATTTTTTTTATTCTTTTTGATTTTATTAAAACGTTCAGTTTTAAAATAAAGTAATTACAGTGGACGCCGCTTGTTAGGGCCACTCTGGGACCGGAATAATTTGGCCCCATTAACCGATTGGCCCTTTTAAGCGATTGGTTAATAAAAGCTAGAATTTGATCTGTAGGTTAAGATTACTAAATATGTACGAGTATGTACATATGAATATACATTCATATGTACTTGAAAAAGTGTAATGTAAAGTAATGTAATGTAAAATTGGACTAAACAACC
>JXOV01005498.1:0-18814 GCA_001014945.1 Clogmia albipunctata
CTCAATAAATAAAAATAAATAAATAAATAAATAATACTATTCTTTCCTAAAACATGACGTACTCAATATTTATTGAAACTTTTGAGTATTTTTTAAAATAAAATTAAAAGATGTGCTTAAATTCAATATATGCTATTTATGTTTATAGACACTTGCCAACGAATCTTAATGAAATGAATTTAATTTTAATTCAAAAGTTTAATTGATATGCCTTTTTAGTAAAATACAATGGAAATGTTTAAAATTAATTACCTAGTATTTCCTAAATGAATATAGTTTCATAATGCTCCAATGCTCTTAATTGATGTTGTAGGGAGCGTAGGGTTAAACAAAGCATGGATTGTTTGTAGTTTTGTAATCATTGTTAATTTGAAAGAGCGATTAGATTATCTACTAGTGTTTTATACCGCAATCTGATTCTTGTACCATACTATTTTAATTAAGAATTAAAATGGATTATTTTGTGTATTATACCGAAGGAGTTTAAATTATTTTCAGAATAATTTCAAATTGTTTTATTTATTTACTTAACAATAGCTCAACAAGAACTGATTCTGTGAAACTTTTATTTAAAAAAAATTTATTTTCACTTTCGCTTTGAAAGGTTAACTATTCGACATCGATTTGGGTTTAATGATTTTTTCAAATATTTTGAAAACTGTTCGATTTATAGCGATTCAAATGGTGGATTCGGGGAAAAAGACGAAAATTAATTATTTTTAAAAATCACTAAAAAATTATTAAAAAATATATACAATAAAATTTAAAACTGAAAAATTTATTTCATAACTCTAGTTTATATCTCTTATTTCAAAAAATATTTTTAAATAAATAAGTTATACTTGTAAATTTAAGATCTTCAAAGAAGTAAGGCCCATTCACCAAAATATTTACACTCAACATAATAAAATTTGTTTTATTTGAAAATACATATATATAAAAGTAAATATATAATACATTAATTTGACATCTAAACTATAATAAAAAATTATAATTTTTGTAAATTATTAACGTAATTCATTTAATGTGAACTTAATTCAAAGTCGTTAATTGTAAAATTTTTGGTGAAGACGCCTTCACCAAAAATTTGAGAAAATTAGAAGACCATAATACCTGTGAATGCCTAAAGATCTGCTAAGGTGCTGTAAAATCTACAATTATTGCATTTTTTAATTTTTTTCTTCGGATTTTTACTTCTAAAAAATATCTTGCATAACGGTCTTATAGAAGCAGACAACCGGTTAATGCAAATATTTTTCAATATATTTTTAAATAAATTACAAAAAAAGAAATATGTTATGCTGGAGGGTTAAATCCATTTTCAACTTCATTCACAGAATTGACATACATATCGTATGTACACATTTGTTTTCAACAAAATTTCGCCTTTAAAGGTCATTTGATTTTCAAATTCAAATTTTATCTTTAAAATACGATTGAAACAGGATGCTAATGATGTGTATTCAGTAAAATAAAGGCAGTCATCATATTTTCTAGTCAACCTTCTTTTGATTTAAGTTTTAGCAAAATTTTAATTTATAATTATTTATTTGTGTAATAGTATTTGAACCGTGTATAAATATAATTTCAGCCAAAAAATGTTTCTTCTTCATGGCGATGCTTTAATATTTATATGCATTTTGGTTACATAAAATCGATATTTTGACACTAAAATTTGTTCTGTCAAACTCGTTTTTATAGCACAAGTGATTCAATAATTCTTTAAAATACTATGTAGCGCTATTTTATTATTATTATTAAAGTGTGACTTCCGTGAAAGAAATTGATCAGATTCATATGTACGTCAGTTTTGCTGTGTAGTATTTATCATAACTCTATTTGCATATGGATGTGTGTGTTTGTGACTGTTTATTTAAATTTATTTATTTAAATCAACTGTTTTCTGTCCTTTTAAATTTAAACTATCCATTAACGGATTATATTTCCGACAGGAAATATAAGAGAAGCAAGATATTGCTTTCTCCATTCACTATTAGAATTAGAAAAGGAAAGGAAAACAATGTGAGGGAGACAAAAAAAATTTAATTTGATTCTAAGACAACATTTTTGTGTGAATTTTTATAGAAATGCATCAAATTTTGTAAAATGCACAGTCGATAAGTATTGTTAAACACTCGGGCTTACTGTAAGGCTTAAAACAACCCTTATATTTAATAATGACTTATCTTATCTACCTTGTTGTAAAAATAACTATTATGACGTTTTAATGACAAATCGTGTTTAGAAATTAGTTGTGTAATGTTAATTTTAATACCTGATTTTTTCAACAGACACAAACAAACTATAAATCTGTTTTTAAGTTTTATTAGGTTATTGTATAATATGAAATAGTTACACCAAGATGAGCTTAAATATCATTATGGCCAATAATTGGTCAAGTTAAAATTTGTAAATGGCTAGTTTTTTTTATAAAAATTCAGACAAAATAAGAAACATTCCGATTTAAAAGAGAGTTATGTTATGATTATGATTAAGATACCAAAGAATTAAACAAAGAAAAAACTTGTTTCCAAATGCATAAAATTTGAAATATAGTTTGATTGGTAAACATTAATTTGCAAAGATAATTAATTATAATTTTTTTTTTAATAATTTGTTATTTTATTTTAAAAATAAATATTTCTTAATTCAATGTTTCTAACTTACAAACCGATTAATTTCGGAGGCTATGAAAAATGGTTTAAATAATTAACCATCGTTTTACGACACTGATTAAAACAGGATCGGAACAAAAAGCCAATTAGCGGAAGGACAATGGACGTAGTAAAATTTTGGGAATTGCCAAACCGATGCTTATCAGATCAGATCTCATTAAAATGGATTGGGAGTCCTTTTATTACCCGCTTTAAGCCGCCACCAGACACCTCAATCGGAATCGGAGATGCTGAATTTAAATTGGGATTAATTGAAACCGATTTAATTGCTCATAAAACTCCTCAAAGGGAGAGAAAGAGAGAGAAAACGGATGAGGGGGAGTGGGGATGAGGGCTGTTAAATAATGTCCACATTTCAAATGCGTGCTAAATAATAAGGGAAGTAAGATCCGCCGTTCCATGAATAAATTTCGCAATTCGGTTTCCAAGATTTGCTCCGAAAGCTGGATGAATGTAAGCCAATAAGGAGTAAATCCCATCCATTAAATAAAATTTGTACGCTTAAGAGCCGCAAACACAGAATCAATACAAAAGCGCAAAACGGATTTCAATGTAATCAATAATAAAATATTTGCCATTAATTTTCACCATTAAATGCATGTCGAAATTAAAATTGGGGGATTAATGCGCTGGAAAGAAACCTTTAAATCATTTCATTCAATGCGATCAGCTTAAAATATATATCAATAAATGTGAATTATTTGCGAGGTTATACGCTTCACAAAGTTCTATTTAAATTTAAATGATATTTATTTAATAAAGCAATTTAAAGCAATTGAATTCAATGCAAATTTTGCTTCATTATTTGTCAAATTATTTACAATATGTTATCAATTTGGCACTTTATATTCATCAAGTAGTATAATAATTAGATTTATTATAATTATTTATTGTTAAGTAAAATCACGAGAGCTTTGGCGATTATGTAATACAAGGCGAATCAACATACATCGTCATTAAGCAAATTAGGTTGTTGCGGATTGGTCACACGCTCAGAAAAGAAAAGACATTATAGTGAAAATAGCTGTAGAGTAGAACCTACTAGATTCGAGAAGAAGAAGAAGACAGGCTTTGACCTGGATTCGATTGGTACAGTTCTAGTTTCAACACCTGTGGACGTGGAACCAGATTAGGTCTTTAGCCCAAAAAGACCTCTGTGAAAGGAACTTGTTGCTGTCCTATGTTCCTAAAGGAACGACGTCTAGCCAAAGAAGAAAAAAAACAGGATATTATCTTCTTGTATTTGTTTCATTAATAGTCTATCTCTAACCAATTGGTTATTTTTACGCAATCAAAGTTGTCAAATGCCCTATCAATTTAATTACCTGTATTTCACAACTGGTAATTGAATATCATTTCTATAGATTAATATTTGTTATGATGTGATTAGCACCTTGAGCTGATGATTCAATATAGAGGCTATTTTTTTACAGGTTTTTGCCACCGAAACAGAATACACATACTACTAAGAAGACCATTAATCTCCAAAAATAAAATAATTAAATTTAATTTATATTTTGTTAAAAAACGGTTATTTCAGAGATTTCAAGGAGTTAGGTTAATATCAGTAAAACCTAAACAAAACTGTTTGACAAACATTTTGGTGAATATTTTTAAGGTACATATGTACCTGTCCGGGTCCTTAAGATTCCATTGCTGACAACAAAAAACAGTAATTTCTGTAGATTTCAACTTACAACACAGACCAAAAATATTACCTTTTGACGAAACACCCACACTTTTTGGACCATGCATCTAATTTGGCGGGAAAAAACCGTCTATTTTAGTTCTTGCTTTAATCTGTAGAAGTGAAATGAAATTCAGGTTCAAGTTTGAATGCAAAGGGTCAACAGTTTAACACATTTTTATCAGGAACAGAAAACGATAAGGTGGTTGCCAGAACTTCTGAGAGAAGAATTTTGTTCCTATAGAGAAAGTAATTTTTATAGTTTTCATTTAGAATTGAATCAAATACATAAAAATTAATAATTATAAATAATGTTCGAAAAATTTAAAACAATACTCACAGTTTTCAAACACGCGATTAGGATTACTTCAAATCTATTTTTTTACAAGAAACACGACAGATCGAAATCAACACTATAATTATTTGTAATTATAAAAATATATTCCCATTAAACACTATTTATCTCAATGTTATTGAGTTCCATTTTACGACAGTAAATCTAGCTCTTCTGCAAAAATACGAATTTACAACTATCTAATGTTCTTCCAAAAACAATCTTAATGTCTATTTTTTAAATTTTAGTTTCTGCATAATACAAAACAAAATGAGAAATGGATAATGATAATACGTTACAAACTTAAATTGTTTAAATGAATCATTAGTCATTTAGTTCATTGTTGCAAATTTTATATTCAGGTTTTTTGTAATAGAAATTTATTAGTGTTTGATTTCTATTACATTTTATGGTAAATTGTTTATTATCTTCAATTTTCTTGCTTCAACAAAGTTTTGCAATATATTGATAGCGCTAAAAATAGAAAGAAAACTTTGGCCAAATTACGTTGTCCGCATAAAATAACCGAACATTATAAATAAATTTGTGTAAATATCTCATACAATTTAATTTGCATATTCATGTAGATCCTAACTTTGCGGTGTGATCGAAAATATTGCAAATTGTCCGAAACTTTTCCGAAAGCAATTTAGCGAGTTGTCGAAAGAGATAGACCAAAACAGAATTTCTATTAGGATCCACCTTTAATCTCGGTTCACGATAGCCACACGGCAACAGTGCAAAATTAACATTACAAATTGGACAAACAGGTGAAAAGTTATCGCACCTCTCGGCGAGTGAATCTCCTTTTTGGAATTGGCAAACGAAGCACGCTAAGTTTCGAAATGAAATAAAGCATCGCGGAGAAAGTTTTTAATAAAATTTAACTCTCCCCTCGATTATTTACCGACTAAGGGCATCGCAAAAGGTCCTTTATTTTGCATTACCTTTGGCCGGAAGAGTAATTGGCATTTTTATGCTTTTTGTCTTCCTTTTTTCGGTTCAGTTCGGAAATAATACCCTGTTTAAATATATGTTTATTGTTAATTTGAATATTGTTTCCAAAGAAAGAGAACAGTGAAATTGAAGTTTGACTTTATGGCTGAACAGAACAAACACCGGGACAAAGTCAACACTAAGGGAAACAGTCGAGAAATTATGGAAATTCGAATTTGGCCAAATTTGTTTGCACTTTGAAGCGATTGCTTTCCAAAAAATAAAAGCAATCAGCGGAAATTTACATTTCGAAGCGAAATTTACCGACAAAAGAATGACGACGACGATGATGATAATGGTTAATAATGGATGAGGCAGGTCCCGGTGTCAAGGACTTGGGCTGTGGCAGCTCTGCCAACCTCAATTACCCTCTCTTTGCCGTCATCAGCTCCTCCAGTTGATTTGACACCGCCGCTCCGATGGCCAAACAGTTTAATTAATTTCCAGGCTTCCATCCATTCATTAACCATCCAACGACTCTCCATGTCCGAACAGCTTTCGTTACTCTTTGCCGCTGCCACCATGGAATTCGACACTTTTATCTCATCATCTATTCACTTTAGATATTTAAAATCTGATTTAGTTATTTAGCTATATATAAGAAATCTTCTAAAAAAATTCAAATTATATGCTTTTAATTTAAACAAACTTACAAAAACTAGATGTTAATGTTTTCATATATATTTTAAATTTTAATTAACTATGACGTTTTAATGATTGGTATTATATTTCGTTCTTTATTACTGAGTTCTTTTATTAAAATTGAATAAACTTGGGAATTTAATATTATTAAATTATTGAATTATTTTACCAGTGCATTCGAAATTGGTTGTATTATCCTTTGTAAATTTGATGTATACATATAACCGTTTCGATAATTCAAACCTCTTAATAATACGAACCTCTCCAGGGGATCCTACAAAATCTCTTGATATTTCGAATTAAATCCATGCAATTTTGTGAGCTCGGTAATTCGAACGAAAAAACCTGTGCTATTTATTAAAACCACAAGGTAATTCGATCTCATCGGCGTAAAACGCTCGACAATTTAAAGTTGCATTTTTCAGTGCAGCATTTCTCTTAGAAATAGTCACTGAGCAGTCTGAGTAGCAGCACAGGAAACACTTTGTAATTCCAACTTCCGATAATTCGTGGTACTTTTTCTATTATATTTTTTATTCGAATAATAGAGAGTCGACTGTATTTAAATAGTATACTAGTCAAAACTTGTTTTTTTTTAAATTGTACTTGGAAATTTTGTTGTTACTCCTAATTTTCAGAAGCACAAATCCGAAAAAAATTAAAAAATGCAATAAATTTAGATTTTACAGCTTTTAAAAGTTAGTGGGCCTCTAGGCATTCACAGGGCTTACGGCCATTTAATATCACCGACCAGACATCTTCACAAAAAAAATACACTTAACGTTTTTTAATTAGATTCATATTAAATAAATTACGGTAATAACGTAAACAAAACTATGGATTTTTTTATTAATTTTTATATATACCAGATGTTAAATTAATATATTATGTTAACTTTTATACATATATATTTTCAAATAAAACGTTTTGCTATTAAACTAACTCAATGTTTTTAAATAACGGTAAAAGATACATATTACAGTTATGAAATATTTTTTTAACTTTAAATTTTATTGGCATATATTTTATAATAATTTTTGATAAAAGGGATTTTTAAAAAAAAAATTAAATTCACCATTTGCCGTAAATCGAACTGTTTTCAAGATACTTGAAATCACAGCTAAAAAAAATAGGGGGAAAAAAAGAAATTCTCCTCCAGTCAAAGTCGATCATTCTGGTGACACTTAAAACGGTAAAATTAGTATTTTATATTTAATAAACGAATTAAATTTTTTGTTATATATAATTTTAATTTTATTTTTAATATAGATAAATTATTGCTGTATCTCCTTTATATCAATTTCATCTTCACTTGAAATAACAATGATATTAAGATTTGGTTTTTAACTCGTGGCAGTTTCCATATAAAATATATGACATACCCGAGAATGTCAATGGTCCAGAATGGTAGTCAGGACTAGTTGCTTACTTTAGGGTAGGCTTAAAATGAAAATCCGAATAATATGTATTTTGTTTTATGTAAACCTAATTCAAATATTTCAAGTATAAAATTTTAGTGTTTATGTTCTGGAGGCGCCGGGTTGAAATAATTTGATTGCGCTCTTGACCTCTTAATTTTGAAAAGCTGAAAAACCTATAATTATTGAATGTTTTTTAGATTTTTTCCTTTTAGAATCATCTTTCATATTTACTCGTTAACTATTTAGTGGCTTTTGAGTAATTACAATATCTCACATTATATTTTATTTAATCAATTTTGATTTTAAATGTTTGTAACAGTTGAAGTTGCATTGTCTATCTTAAACGATTTCCTGGATAAGCCAATTGATTTCTAAAGAATTTATATGCTTCCGTTCCATTGCATTTTGACTGAATAAAGCGGTTGTCCGTTTTATCCGTGGGATTATTAAGTGGCTTCTACTGTATTATTTTGTAGGGGGCTAGTGATCACATGTTTAGGATTAACATTATTTAAATCTTTTTTCAATATCAAAGTCAAATGTTTTTACACTTTCAGTATAAGTGTAAGAGGAAATTTGTTTTATCGAATTTTTTCTGAAAATCTTTCTTTGAGCATATGGATATAAGATATTCGTACTAAATAAAAACTTACGAAAAACAAACTAATAATATTTCGTCGAACGACCCTAATTTAGTTTCTGGCCTAAACGGGCTTTCGAAATTTATCAAGAGACTGCTTTCAAAAATTATCTCAGAATATAAATCTCTGCATATACTCGTAATATAAATGATAATAATTATATATATTGAAAGGTCAAAATTTATTTGAACTTTTGAAGTTAATTATACTTACTTTAACACAGCTGACAAGTAACCGACAATTAATTTAATTAATAAAATTTAACTCTAGATTAGCGACGATAAAAGTGGGATACTTAATATTATGTACTTGAATATTTATCAATCTGACGCTCGGTGGTCTCGACAGCTAACATAAACAAGCAGAAACCACTTCAATGGAAGGCAGAGTGAAGAAGGAGTGTTGGGTGTCTTTATGGAGGGTGGATCTGAGAAGCAGAAGGAGGAAGGAAGGACGTCGTCAGACATAAAATCATTTTATTTGATTTATTGTTGTTAAAGGTTTTGGCCTTGTCCACTCAAATACAGAGCCAAGCACATTAATTTAATTTAAATCAATTTGCGAGCTAAAGACAAACCACTTGCCAACAACAACAGCAGCACAAGCATCACAGCTGAAGCCAAAGAGCAACACTCTCTTACACGCATCAGCTCTCAAAGCAGAGCCAGTGAATTGATTTAATTACTATTACACTTTAAAGGACAGGCGAATGGCGGCATCATCAGCATTCTGACTCTAAGATTTGAGTTTTTCACCCCACTTGCCCTTTTTCTATTCCCACTCAGTTTAGATTTTAAACAAGTTTATGAGCTTCTACTAGAAAACTGTAATTAAACATTTAGCATTCCCAAACACTTGGTAAGAATTCAATGCTATAACCAAAGTCGCTGAACATACTAAGTTATGCCGATTGGTTGTTGTTGTAATAACATACCATAGGGACTGTGGCCTGAGAAAGGGGGATGACGTCAACCTCCTTCTCTCAAAATTTGTTTTGGTTTGTGTCATTCAAGAAAATTACTTTGAATTGAGTAAAAATATACATGTAATGTAATTAATTACGTGTAACAAGTATCTATGAGAGCATTATTGCGTTTTAAAATCAATAAAGAAAGTTGATTTGTTCCGAAATGTAGAATTAATTTCAAAAGGTAGTTTCTTTGTTTTTCCATATAAAATAGAGAAATGGTTTAAATTTCTTAAAATTAAGCGTATAGTCAACACAATAAATGTATGCTTTGATCATTCTCATTCGGGCTAAATCAAATGGACCCCACAACATCTCAAAAGAAAATCGGCCCAACCAAATCCTTTGGCTAAATGGCTTTAACGAAATAATATCTTCAAATGACAACGAATAAATATAAGTATTAGTAATTTATGCATTTGCGTTAAGTACAACCCCCTATTTACGTGCGGTAAATTGACACTTTACTGAACTAGCGAACTTCTGATTTATTTAATAGTTTAGGTCGATACTAGTGGTGAAATAGAGGTTAATACAGCACGAATTTACAATGTAAAAATAAATAAATGAGTGCTGTAACAACCGATTTCGTATGTGTATCGAACGCTATTTTGTCTAATTCTGAAAAAAAACTGCAATCAATCGATAATTGAAAATAAAAACCGTTCGCAGCGGTTTTTTTCAAATTGTGGACACAGTGTGTACAAGTAAGACAGTGTATTTGTTAGAGTGAGATGAGAATACACAGCGAAATGGTTTTGATAACAATATGAATTTTCATTAAATCGGTGACAATTTGCGTGTAAATTTTGAATTATTTCAGCACTCCGTTCAGAAAAGTAAACCATTACAGATGCAATTTGAGTGAAGAAAAGTCTACTTTTCGATACGGAATTGCATAAAATAGATTTATTGCTATTATTTATTATTAATTTTTAGCTAAAATTAATAACAACAAAATGCAGTTTATATATTTAATTCTAAATTATTATAGAAGTTTTAGCAAAAATAGTTATAAAAATTTCGGATTTAAAATTCGATCTGAGCACAAAACATAGCACACAAACTTGTAGGTTGTGGTCATTTGTCTCGTTCTAAATTTTCCACTGAACTTCTTGGTTCCTTGGCTAGACGCGCACCGTTCCTTTCGGAAGATAGGGCAACAACAAGTTCCTTCTATCGAGTTCTATTTTGGACTATAGGTAGACCTAATCTGGTTCCACGTAGTCTTGTTTGCACTGTTGGAACTCAGCTTACAGTTGGTCGGCCTCTTCTTCTCGTACCCTGTGGGTTCCACTCTAGAGCCCTCTACACTATATCACCGTTTTCTATTCGATTGGCAAAGTATTATACTTTAATACTAATCGTAACGTAAACTACTATTTAGGACAAGCATATTTTTAAAAGGAATAGATTATCTTTTCATTGCTTTAAAAATGAAAAAAAAAAAGATTTTTAAAATTGAATCAAATGTAAAAATAGAACAATATTTCATTGACTAATTATAATTAATAACATTATAAATAATAATAAAAATTAAAAATAATATTAAATATATATTTGAATAATATTGTCCCCAATTTTATTTTATTTAATTTTCGTTAATTCTGCTCGATACATAATAATGAAATTAAAATTTTTAATGCACATATTGTTTAAATAGAGAAACACCAAGTGTTTGGTTAAAGTACTGTAGTGATCACCACTACATCCTCAAACTCGCAATTCCAGTTTCTAATTTCCTTCCCTTTTCCACCTTTGTTAAAATATTATAATTATATAAATCATTACAAAAAATGTATTTCTGGGAACTCAAAATCCCTGGTCGGATCATTGTCTTGTCCGATCATAAAGTCAAATCGAGCCAGATGCTCTTGAGAATATAATCTCGGTACTGTGACTAAGAAAATCTGCACATAAACAAACTCACCTTGGTCACAGACCCTTTAAGGGTGTGTTAAAGCTCTAACCTTATGTATCGATATCTCGTCACAAGATACAATAGTTTCATCAAATTCTATTGCCTTTAAATAAGTTCAGATTCAATAAACAAACATAACAAATTTAAAACACTTAAAATTGTTATTAGAAATATTTTAGAACTGACTATATCTTTTCAGCCAAGGAATATAGGGCACGATAGGTATTGATGAGTATAATAAAAAAATTATACAAAAAGTGTAATCCGATCACACTGCCTAGAGATCAAACACTGAAAAGTGATACATGTGAAAATACAGAAGCTCAAGCTATTAAATCTCAATATCATTAAAACTACTAAATCAGCGGTAAGTATTAGTAGAATAATGGGAATTAAATAGAAAATTTCGTTGAAGGATTCTGCTTCTAGCATCTCAAAAATGTATGCCAAAAAGAAAAGAGATCGAGAGAGTGAATCTCAGATTGAAATTAATTTATTGCTGCAAAATGTTAATTTGATGGCCCCCGTTTACGACCTTATTTTATTTATATTCTTCTCCTGCTTAATTGGAAATCAAATTTGGCCAGCGGTGCGACGACTGGAGTGGCAAAAAGTGGAGAGGGGCAGCAGGATCGTCAACCGGAAGGAATGAAAATTGAAGCAATTATTTTCCAGGAATTTGCCTTCGCAATTCATTATTTTCATTACTACTTGACGCCTCCGTTTCGCTCGCGATTCCTGCATCCGACCAGGATTCAGGTACATTACTGGGGAATTTCAATGGAATCACGCCATCTCCCCAGTGCCAGCAGCAGCGCAAAACAATTTCGCCAATTTTACACCTCGCTAATTGATTGAAATAAATTCCTGTCACTTATCTGGCATTTCTCTCGATTCAATGACACACAACAGGTAATTATGAATAAAATTTAATTAATTTCAGTTTAGAATAGTTGTTCGTCGTTGTCCTGTTTAATACGTCTTTACAATATCCTTTTCAATATTTTGTTTTAATTAAGGAAGTTAAGGAAATAATCAGGATTATTTCAAATGTTCGTCCTTAAATGCAAAATTCCCCAGATTTTGACCATGGACATTTTTTTCAAATTGAATGTTATTGACATTGCATATTAAAAACATAAATTAGTATCATTTTTATTTTAAAAAAAATGTATAGTAAAATATAAAATTTATCCAAAAACTACGAATTAAATGATTTTTATGATGCAAACAGAATTTGTTAGATACTTTCTCTAATGAAAATGAAATAATTTTTATTTACAATTAAGTACTACTTATGGTAATTATTTTATACTTACCATGACAAACAGAATTTGTTCTTTCACTAAAATCTACGATTGGATTAAATGTTTATTATCACTTGACAATGCCAATTTAATACTACCGAAATTCTTCGGACTTAAGTTTTTAACATTACGATTCAAATACTAGCAGAAAAATGGGACTTTTGGCTTTAATCCGTTTGAAAATTGATTATGATTGAGATGTGGTTTAATAAGTTTAAGTATTAATTGAATAAAAAAAAATAATATTAAAGTAAGGAACTAATTAAATAAACAACAATAATATAAGTAAAAACAATAGAATTGTAATAACAAGAATAAGGAAACAAATAAAATTAAGATTGAGCCTGAATTAAACAGAACCAAAAAAATCATTATACACATTTTAAAACTAAGAAACAGCATATCTGGGTAAGAGAACAGATTCAATATTCATTTCATACATAATCCAGCCCTTCCACTTTGAAAGTGATATCTCAGATCTGAGCTCATAAGGTAAATTGTTAAACAAAATTAAAAGAATTCCAACTTACTACACCTTTAAGTAGAGACTTAAGGAATGGTTGACATAATCCCATTCCTGGTTCTGGTCCCTCAAAAGGAGTTATTGCGCCATGTTTGGCCAGTTTATCTGCTATTTCATTGCCGCAGACACCGATGTCCCGGTTCCCTTCCGATGGTAATTTTAATGTCTAATCCTTGTGTGTTAAGGGTTTCAATACAGTTCAGTACGCACTTATGGTTAACTGTGTAACTATTAAGGGCCCTGACGGTACTTGGCTGTCGGTCAAGATGTTAATGCTCTTGTTTCCGATACCATTTATGGTTATGACAACAATATGTAACTTCATTAAACTGGTGACAATGCGTGCAAATTTTGAAAAAATTTCAGCACTCCGTGCAGAAAAGTAAACCGTTACAAAACCAATTTGCGTTAAGAAAAGGCTACTGTTCGATACGAATATTATAAATACAAATATTAAATTAAAACGCAACTTTGTTAGGAACTTTTTTTCTTAATTTAGATTAAACCCTTTCTATCTAATTCAAGCAAATTAAATTGAAAGGATTTAGGATTTTAGGAAAATTATTGCAATTCTTCGTAAAATATTTGATAATTTGATAAGATCATATAAATTCTGCCGAAATGAAGAGGAACTCCAAGAATTGTTGGAAAAATGTTAATTACAGGTTTCGATTTAGTCTTTAAAAGTGGAATAACTTAAGATTCTCGTAATTGACTAAATAATTTAGTAATAATTTAAATTAATTGGATTTGCTTCTTAAATGTAAATGAATTATTAAGAAATATAGTTTTAATTTAATTTTCATTTAAAATATTGATTCCAATTAGGAATCAATATTTGCTACAAAACACAGATTTGTTGTAATTAAAAAAACTTAGGTTCCGCTTCTTTGCGGGCAAGCCCTAAATGAGTTTTAAATAAGTATGGAATGAATAGCAAAGTAATGATTCAATTGAATACAAAAATAAATGTCTAGTTCTGGATTGAAAAAAAGAATATTTGAAAACTATAAACATTATGAAAAGCTGTTGAATTTATGAACACTAATAACTATTATAAATATCATAAATTTAAGACTTTTGCTTATGGTTTCACAACAAAGTCGAAGAGACGGAACTGCCTTTAAAATATAATTTCCATAAGATCATAATTCCATCTCAAAGTATCGAAATATTGCGAAATGTGTTCCAAAATCCAATTATAGAGAACGTAAGCAATTAAATGAGTGAATGGGCAGTAATACACTTGACTGTGGACGGACTATTATAACGCAGAGCTAAATATGGACGGGAAAGTTGACGAACTAACAAAGTTATTGCTCCTAATGCCTAATTTATCAGTCTGATGGCCAAAATGATTGAATTCTGTCGGATCGGAGAACTCTGAGTCCATTATCAAAATCCATATTGATTAATGAACGAACAAACTTCCCCTAGACCATCCCTCTCTTTGGAAGCTTCAAGCAAGCCAGGTCACAGCCGAGGAATAAATTTTAATCAAAGGAAGTGTCTCGGTGCGAGAGATGATGAAAACATTTTCCCATTTATTCTAATAAATTGTCACAAATCTATTTATTATTCAGCGAAAAAAGAGCGCAATGAATCAAAACTCGTTCCAGAAGGGCTCTTTCACACCTTCCAGCTACCAGATCCAGGGCAAAAAGTACGGAGAAAGGTGGCAAAGTTTCTCTTCTCTCTTCGACAAAAACCGATCTTGAGAATCTGGCAATTCAGATACGTTATTATCGATGATTTTTCCAAAAAATTGGCAAATATTTCATCGGAAAAATAATAGCAGAAGGGTCGAAGGGAAAAAGCACAGAATCCATAGTGATGAAGATTTGTAGCTCCAAATGGATTTATGATGTTGTAGGCTTCGCGAAAACAAATAATTTATGAGACTTCGCAGTTTATTTCGTCGTCGTGTTTATAAATACTCAAATGTACAATTTTTCATGTTTAAGGACAAAAAACTTCTCAAATTATATTTGTGTTTTGACATAACAAGAGTTTTTAGGAATTTCATTTTAATTATCTAATAATAAATGAATGGTTTATTTGAGAAACGATTTATGTTTTTAGTCGGCAAGTATTAGGAAAATACGAGTATTAAATTATTTCGGATTTTTGAAATTTAAAACTTTATTATTATATCGATTCAAAAACGATTTATTTCATTAATAGTGATTTAAGTGTTAAGAAATAGTTTAATATCTTTTTATACCATGGTTTGATTTACTATTTTATAGTTGAATAAACAATGATATCTATTTATTGGTATATTTACCTATTCAAAACAGTGACTGATTTAATTGATTCTCTACAACAACAAATTGTGTGACAAATAATCATTTTGGTAATACAAACCATGGATGGGTATAGTTAGAACACAGTCTTTTTATTTTTACAAAGATAACTAAGTCATTCATTAGATATGTGGTAAAACATGAATTTAATATAATTTTTCACCTGAAAATAAATTTTTATACCAAAATAAGAAGAGTTAACAAGTTCTTATTATGTAGTTAAAACACTAATATCTTTAGTTTATATAATACGAAACCTTTCCGTAACGGTTTACTTTACAGAACGCGCGCGGTAATGTTTCAAAAATTTCTCGCAAATTAACACCAATTTAATGAAATTACATATTGTTGTCAAACCATTTCATTGTGTGTATTCCCATATCACTATAATAAACACACTGTGTCTTACTTGTTTCACAATTTGAAAAAATCCGCTGCCATAGGTTTTTATTTATAATTATCGATTAACTGGTATTTTTTTCATAATTACACGAAATAGCGTTCAATACACGTATGAAATAGGTTATTACAGCACTCATTTACCTATTTTTACATGGTATATTCATGCTGTAATAACCTCTATTTCACCACTTGTATCGAAATAGACTATTTTCACTCCTGTATCAGAACATACACTTTTCGATATCCATTTCTCATTCGTTATGTTTCACTTTACTAGGGAAATTTTGAATTTTTATTTCACTAATAAAAAAATGCTTTCCATATTAGAAACCAACTTTTGTGTTCGAAATATGAGTAATGTTACATTTGAAAATTTATTTTAGTAAAATTTTCATTTCACATTATAAGGAAAGGTTTCACAGAAAAGGAAAAGCTCATGTTTGCATTATTATATTAAAAATATATATGAAATCGTTGAAATCAAAATAATATAATTTAAATTCTTTGATAACAGATTTATTAAGGAAGTTTATTTTAAGAAGCAATTGACCGAATAATTATAATTATGTATTCAATATTATTCATATACAAACATGATCTTATTCACAAAATCTGCAACTTGACATTAAATTTATTTGTTTACCATATCAAACGTATCTGATGTTGCAGATGTTCGCATTCGCATTGTTTTTGACATCCCAATCCGCAAAAAAATCAACACATTTGAGTTTCGTAAGGTTTCACTTTATCGCACTCACTACAAATTTTGAATTATTATTTTACTAGTGAAAAAAAGGTCATAAACTACCCAAAGTCAAATGGTCGCCATTGTTGCCCTTAAACTACACAAAATATTGGTCTCGGTTATACCATAGGAACGAGGTTATGTTGCAAATTAATTAGCGTTTCCGGCTTTTAAATTTAAATTTTATATTTACTGTTTCAATTGGCTATTTTGTTCGATGTTGGGCACATTGCGTAGATATCAGAGATAAATCTGCTTAACTGTATTGTAAGTAAATATTGCTTTAAATAAATTTATTTACGTAAATGAAAACAAACAAATGTTCCATGCAACAATAAAATAGGCACTTGCCTTATTAGTTTGGATTCCAACCGTTAACGTTAACTTTCTAATTTAAGATTTCACTTGAAACATTTGTGAAACATGTCAATTTTTAAATTTTCCTGACAAATAATGCTCATAAGTGCAGTGCAAAAAACGTTATGCCCTGCTCGGGTGTAAAGTCCTGTTTTTTTAACTCGGAAACGATGAAACACTCGCCTTCGGCTCGAATGTTTCACACTCGTTTCATTGCATAAAATCAGGTTCTTGTTATTTCCAATTGCACGATATATTTATTCAATTCCAGAAGGGCATATAATTTACGAATAATAAATTGTTTAATTTGACTTATTTAAACTAAATGAAAACTTATGAGCAAAAGTAATTATTGTTTTTGAAACACGATTTAATATTTGAACTTGAAACATATACAAAATAATAGATCACAAATTTAGAAAAGGCTCCAAAACATACGACGTAAATATCCAATTAAAGATGACATTGAATAAGCTAACTGAAGAGTTTATGCCCTAATTTTATCCCTCTCGACTACGACAAATACAATATAAGTAGTGCAAATAGAGGCGTCATTGGGAAATAAACACAATCGGAATGACTTTCTCGATAAACAGATTTATTCCCTCCATAAACATATACATAAAGTTGTTTTTTGTTTGCCTTTGTTTCGGCTGCTCACCTGAACGGAAAGTTGTTTTGTGTATTTTGTTTATGGCAATTCCATAGGACCAGCATCGCATCCAGCAGCCAATAAACCAGTGCCAGAATATGAATATGGAGCTCACATATTTTCATTAGGGCATTTTCCATTTTTAAAGTACATAAATTTCAATCAGAGCTTGTTGAACTTTTCGACCTCCTCGCAGCTTTTTACTCGTTTTTTTTGTGTGGCTGTCCCCTTTTCAGATTGGAAGTACATTCGTTCCACTCACCCGTGTGCTACAATCCAGCCACGAAGCCAGAAAGTAAATCAGATCTCTCCTCCCTTCATTCCTTCTTCGGTTAGTCAAGTAACTTTTATTTGCAGATTTATTTCGCAAACTGAGATGACGTTTTCTAAAATGGGAAATTACGTTCCAAATTGGAATGGTTTTATACCTTTATGTGAGCAAAATCACATTTGATAACATCATCTTAAACTGTATATTTCATTGTTTTGTTTTAACAATGATTCAATTATTATCAAATATAATAAAAAAAAGAGGATAAATTGGAAATTCTTCTATTATATTCATCCATCTTGACGGATTAACATTTATTAACCGAACTAGGACTTAGAAAACTTGTTATCAATTAGGTTTTGAAATAAAGTCACTATAGTTAAAGCAATGGTTTAAGTATTCAAGGAAGAAAGAATTTAGACTAAAAACCTAATTCGCGGTTAAAAATTTCAATAGCCATGGATCTTATTCGCATTTTCACACAACAACGTGATTAAATACTCCGTAGATATAAAAGAATCACTATTTGAACTAAATACACACTTTAAAATTATGTTGGATGTAAATAGGGCCTGTTGGCAAGTGTGAAAAACCTGTGATAATTAGAATTTTGACCCAAAGTACACTCGAAATAATAAATGGAATAGAACAACATGGGAACAAAATCATACAAGCAGTATTCGGGATTTGTTGGAATCCTAAGATGAAGATTTGACGGAAGTAAAATTATTATAGAATAACTGTTAATTAGTGATGTCAAGTATCGACATTTTCAAATATCAATGATTACTGATTACTTTTTTTAAAGTATCGAATCTTAAATATTCGATATTGATACTTTTTCTCATTTTCTATAAGTTAATTTAATCATCAATTTCTCAAATTAAAAGCACTTATGTAAACGTATATTATATTATTATATTGTACATTAATTGTTACAGTTCCAAAATTTTAAATTTTTATTAAG
>JXOV01005503.1:0-10360 GCA_001014945.1 Clogmia albipunctata
AAGAAAAAACTTGAGTTAACACCCTGTACTTATATACAGTACATTAAATCGAACTCGGTAAAAACTTGTATAAATAAATTCAAAATTTAACAGTCTTGTACATTTCATTGCCAATTTCATTACATACTATACATAGATCATGCGTGCGATTACAGATGTTTGCAGATTTTCGTGGTGCAGAAAACAAAGTAAATGAAAACAGAAGAAACGTGATCGGGTGATCAGAGCCGAGCACGGCATATCGAAAGTGAAAGTGTTTCTGGATCGGCGATTGAGTAGTTGGGCGTTGGACTGCATTGCAACCCCATTAAAGAGAGGCATGCACGTCATTGAACTGAGGTCAGTCACCAACCGGTCGAGCAGTAATTGTATCAGTCACACAGCTAATAGCGGACAAGTACCTTCTAATTAAATGGTTATGAAAAACTGATTAATGTCTCTGTGAATGCCTTAACAAATGAATCACATTTTCCTATTGTATTAAATTTATTACGCGATTAATTGGACATGCTTATTTGTCAAGGCATTGAGACGTTTAGTAGCGGTATTTTTTTGTTTATAATAACTTCTCTCTATGGTTCATTTTTTCACACCTGATACCATCGTTTTTTATTGAAATGAATTGCGAAATTGAAAACGTAATTTTATATTTTCTGCACACAGAATAATTGAAGAATAAATGACATACTTTCAAGTTATTGTTCAGTCTAAAAAAAGAATTAACTTTTACAATAAAAAGAAAAAATGAAAAAGATGCAGTTATAAACTACTAGAAGTTTATAACTGCATTTAAAAAAAGGAGATATAATTGGCAAACTTTGGTATTCATGATTTGCATAAAAATAGTCAAAATAATATTTAAAACAAAAGGTACATTTTAAAGTCGTTAAACATTAAAACAACCCTTATTCTCATATATCAAAACGGCTGCACTTTTAATATAAAAAGTTTATTATTTATTTTTAAATCCCATCCATTTCAAGTAAATGATTTCCTACAAATATTTATTTTATTAGATATACGGGTTTTCAATAAGTGGTTCTTTTTTTTATTGAATATAAAATCGAAATCGATGGGCTTCGGTGATGGATCACAACGACCCAAAACTGCATTTAAGATCTTTTAAGACCTTACTTTAACAATATTAACGCTTTGTTGAAATCTGTTTAATAATGGTATACCTTCTTCATGAATATAAATTAACTGATTCGAGGATTAATTCATAAATGTTTATTGTTATGTATTTAACGAAATCTATTTATAGATTTTTATTTTTATAAACTGATTCAAAATCGTCCTAGCTTTTATGTATGGTTATTTGAAATTAAAATGATAAACTAGTACTAAATATAAGTTTTGTGTAATTCCGTATCGAAAAGTAGCCTATTTTTAACGTAAATAATTTCTGTAACGGTGTGCGGTAATATTTCAAATATGTCTCGCAAATTAGTCACCAATTTTATGAAATTACATATTGTTGTCATAGCAATCTCTACAATTTTATTTTTTTAAATATTTAAATTTGAAAATACCATTGTGAGTATTTCTATCTCAATCTAATGAACTTTATCGACGGTAATTTTAAATTTTAATATTTTGTTAGAGTATTTCTATCTCTCTCCAATAAATTCAGATTTACATAAGTGGATGTTCTCTTTCTTGTTTGATTAGACTGTGTCTTACTTGTTCCACAATTTGAAAAAAATCGCTGCGAACAGTATTTATCGATTAACTGGTATTTTTTCAGAATTACACAAAATAGCGTTCAATTCACTTGTGAAATAGGTTATTACAGCATGAATTTACCATGTATTTTGACGAGCGCAGCGAGTACAAAAAGGTAAATGAGTAAATGTCCTCTATTTCAATACATGTATCGAAATATACTATTTCAAAGGGGTTTTGTAGAATTGTTATAATTTTGAAAATTTGGTACAATTTTTGTTTTTTTTTAAATTTTATGTTTTAATTCAAAACGATAAGAAGTTTGTATTAATTTGGGGAACGATAAAAAAACTTATTTAATATAATATACATCAACTACTAATTCACTAATATTTCAATACTTATATTCAGATTGGTTGTTACAACGAGACTAATTCAATTTTAAAAATATATATTTAAATTAACATTAACGAATTTGTTAACGAGGCAATATATAGCACACATTATAAATTATTTATCAAATGAAAAATGAGTTGATTAAAGTTCAAATAAATGCAATTAATCATTGCAGTTATATAATCACAAAATGTGTACATGAAATAAGAATTTGCTTCGAAACTTTGAACTTCAAATAATTTATTTTCCTATTTACCAATTAGGTGAATGTTTTTCATTTAAGCACGAAATAGATAGATATTAGATAACTTCCCTAAACGATTGGAATTTTGAACATAATTGAGTGCAATAATAAATCCATCAATGTAAACCTTCGTTAATTAGAAAAAAATGCAAATATTAAATCAACCTATAATTTTGATTGAAGAAAATTGCAAATTACAAACGTTTAAAACAAACAATAGCTTATTTAGGCTAATTGAAGTATTGATTGTTGCCATCAATTTCAAACACCTATGAATGGAATTCAAATGAAAATTATAGTCATCACCATAAAACATGGAAAGAAAACCAATGAAGAATTTGCAAAAGTTTTCAAATTAATCGTGAAAATTGTTTCATGCTCTATTTATGAATTATAATTTACAGTTATTACATCATTTTTATAAGTACAATACTATTATTATCTTGTATATTCAATAAAATATTTTAAATAAAAAGGTGCGAAAAATATATAATGAAAAATAAATTCGGGAATAACTAATTTCTCTAAAATTCAGAGTTTAATATCTTGTAAATTTGCAATTATATTTTAAATAAAGTTAAATATAAGTCATTTTTATTTATTTGTGTATAAGTTTTAGATTTACAAAATTAAGTATAGAAAATTTTTGACTGTCCGTAATTAAATATCTAGCAGCATTGGAAGGGCCTCATATCAAATCGAAACAGGCCAGGGAATGCCAAACGAAGCTTAACGACCTGGGCAGCATTAATAGAGTAGACATGTAGGTACTAGTTTCCAAGACGTACATGAATAGTAGGAAAAGCGGGCGAGCTTGCTAAACAAGGAGCGACAACGCCGCTGACAGGACCAGAGCCCTTCTGTGGCAACAGTATAAACAATATTAAAGAATAGAGTCGTCGAAAGGATATTTGGACCAGTACAAACTGATGAACTGGTGAATACCGTATCAGATTCAACTATGAATTAGAGGACCTCATCAACGGACAAAACATCAGAAGATTCGACAAGGCCCAAAGACTGAAGTTTCTGGGGCACATTATCCGAATGCCTAACAGTGCAACAGTCCAAAAGGTGTTCAATACCAGCCCTGATGACAGAAGGAGGAGAGGGCGCCCTAGGAGACGATGGCTGGGGCAGTAGAAGATGACCTAAGCAAAATGGGTATAAACAACTACAGAACTGCGGCGCTGGATAGAGAAATCTGGGGAAAAATTGCGGAGGACGCACTGGCTCACACCGAGCTGTAAGCGACGGAAGAAGAAGAAGAAGACCAGTTGAAAAAGGACCCGCCAAGGGATCGAACCCATGGCCTCCGAAGAGGCAGCCGAATGCGTTACCACATCGGCTATGAGGNCTGGATAGAGAAATCTGGGGAAAAATTGCGGAGGACGCACTGGCTCACACCGAGCTGTAAGCGAAGGAAGAAGAAGAAGTCGAAAGGATAGAGTTAAAATGGTTAGAGAATGGGCAAAATTGAAGGCTGTAGGGCATAGATATGGGAACACAATAGGCCTTCAAGCCAAAGGACGGGATCACCTGCGTGCAATTGCCCCATATATAATTGTTCGATGGTTTGATGAATATCAAACATTGTCAGGAGGAATCATTTTTAAAACCCCATTTACACATCTGTAAATTGCATCTACCGTGGCCAGTTCGTAGACGGTTTAAATTACACTTAGTCTTACGGGGTAGCTAAAGCTTGATGTTGTTATTTTTGCCAAATTCAAAGAATAAAGAATGGAACGTCTTACTACCCCAATCTTTAATACATAAGCTATATGTACACTCCGTTGCAAGAAGTTGAATACAGTCATTTTATTGAATTCAACCATCTATATCTCTAGTATTTTCTATAATTTAAAAAATTCCTTCAGCAATAGGGTTAAGGGGTTCATTGAGAGTATAAGTATGTATTATTGTAAGTTCTTAGAATTTTCAATTATGAGTGCTTTTGGTGTAATTTTTAAAGATTATATACAATTTTATTCAAAAATGCATGAAACCGAATTTTTCACCATATTTATCAATAAAAGCATATTTTTAAATAAAATAAATACTGTTTTTAAGACATTTAATTAAAAATTAATAAAATATCAATAGTTTCTGTTACTTAAAACCCGAAAAAAGCAACTATAACCCACAAAAAACGAGAGTGTATTCAACTTTCTGCAACGTTTTTTCAGGGGCAAAAATGGCGCCGCAATGATTTTTGTATTCTAGAAGTAGTGTGATGAACCTAAATCCAAAATTTTTTCATACTTATACTCTCAATGAACCCCTTAACCCTATTGCCAAAGGAATTTTTTAAATTATGGAAAATACCAGAAATATTGATGGTTGAACTCAATAAAATGACTGTATTCAACTTCTTGCAACGCACTGTATTAAATAATAATACATTTTCGATAAATTGTTGTCATTTCGGTAACATCAATCAGTATTTTCGTGATACCGATTAATTATACTATATTTCAAGAGCCAAATTGTCTGAAAGTTTGAAGTGAATAGTTATTTCTATTCAAAGCATTCAATTGGATTTTATCTAATTTTAAAGTTTAATTTATTTATAGAATATTAAAACCTTAAAGGCAAAATTACTCTTTTTTAAATATTTATTAAGGAAATTTGTTAATCATGCTAATCCATAAAACTGTAGATAATTTTTTGCAAAAACAACAATTGCACAATAGTCGTTAAATAAAATCCACATTTTAACAAGGTTAACGGCGTTGATAAAAGTCGGAAATGCCTCTCACAAAAACTATTGAGTAAATTAAAAAGTACGCTTTTAAAGATCAAAGAATTGACTTTAGTAAGATTAATGAATTAACGAAAATTGCACTACATTTATTAATTGCATCATTAATTACTGCAATATTTTGGCAACCAAAAGACAATCGTTTCTGGAAATGTAAGTTATAAGATTTTGGATTGATAAATGACAATCGATAAATGATTTATGTAATTAATTGACAATAAATGATCAATAATCATATATTTTTAATATCTGTTTAATGCAAATAATTTTCATAATCATTTTAATTAAAGTTTAAATTTTTATTTTCAATTAGTGGAACAAATTTTAGGGTTTAATTTAAATAATAAAACAATGGGGTTATCTCAATAGTGGAATATTCGTTGGTTACAACATTTCCCTTGTAAATACCTAAATACTTTGATCTGTATCGAATATTATGTAAAATCGCATTAAAAAGCAATTGACCTCGGAATTATTCAAAAATGTATTATGTGATTGAAGAATTGATTAATTAATTAAAATATATCAAAATGAACCACATCAATGTCTTTTAAAATATAGCGTGCTCACTTTTACTTTTCGGAATTGAATGCAGCATTGAAATGTAAAAATGTATAAAAATGTATAGCCACATTGGCATAAAACAATAAAGAAAATGAAATGAAATGAAATGAATGAAATGAAATGTAAAAAACCGGATATCAATTGAAATTTTCTTCAGTGTGCGTGCTTACATGCAAAATATCTACTTTATTTTTACCTTTTTAGACAGTCCTTCAGTTTTGTTTTGAAATGCGTATTCAATTTATCATTTTGAACATTTCGCAATTTGTAAAGCGAAAATTGAAAAATGGACGATCCCACCCATAACGATTTAGTTACAAAAATAGCACCACCTTAACTTCAGATCTAATCGGGTGATCTCTATATTGAGCAGTGGGTTTCATAGATTGAAAGACACATTAGTTAGCCCCCAAATATTACAGTGTTATAATAACATAAGTGTAAGACAGCTCATTCTGTTAAATAATAATTAACACAGCCACGAAAACGCAGAAACAAAAAGAGAAATGACCGAGCCCCATTAACATCGTCTGAGCGTGGCTGGAATGGACTCAATGCCCATTCTCCAGAAACCGCTTCACAGTGGTTTGAGGTCGCGAAAACTTTATGGAAATTTAAAAGATTGTTTTATTTAAATTAGTTGTGTGATAATAATTCATTCTGATTAATGTTTTATTTATTAATTAATCATTACGAAATTTTGCCATCTGGTTTTATTTTAATCAATAATCCATTCTGCTTATGGGTCGTTTCTGCACGTTTCTTGGGAAATATTGGTTTTCTTACTTTCAATAGAGTATATGGCATTCTGCAATTCTTCAATCAAACATAATCCACATAGTGTATTTAATTAAGTTTTACAAATTAAATTATAATTTAAACAGCAAAGTTTAAAAAACTTATATCAATTTTAAAGAATGGAAAATGTCTTATTACCTATGAATTCTCCATTCCTTACTACGAAATCGTATTTTAATTTAAAACTCTTACTAATCTTACTAATTATTACTAATATAAAGAAATCACATACAAATTTTCATACAATTGCTATTTTTTCAAATAATTTTATACTGATTCATATTCAGAATTTAGATTTAGATTTGTATGGTTTACGGTAAAATAAAACAATAATTGTGCTAAACCCTAGAAAACGGCAACTGAAATTTAAGTTATATTTTTACACAACACAAATACTACCAAACATATATGATATTAAATTAAAATTGTTGTAAAAATCCAAATTTAATGAATGTTCACTAGAACATCTAATAACTGTTATTATTTTATTAAGGACATATCTTCCGTATCTTATATATACAATATTTTAAAGACAATATTTCAATTTAAAATTCAATTAACTTTGAATCGCCATTTGCGAAATGTCAAATGCATATTTTTATTAGTTTCAAAAGCTACCACCAATTAGCGAACGTGTCGATTTACAAGAAACAGTTACAAAAACATTTAAAAAGAAGAACAGAAAGAGAGTAGGGCAAACGAATTTTCCTTTGATTTTATTTATCGGGCTTTACTAATTTGTATGAAACAGGGCCCATGTTTATTCATATTTGTGCTATGAAGCACTTTAAATTGGACTACAATATATCAATTGATTGTTAATGATAACAATTCCTTTTGCGATTCCGTATCGAAAAGTTACCTTTTTACATTAACTTGATTTTTCATATGTTCAGCACTTGGAAGCAAAACTCATTTTCTCGTTAAAAAACAGACGATTTTACAATCTGGACCATAATAACTATTTTATTAACACCTAAAAAAAATTCAGATAATGATAAATACTGAATTGTTTTTTCAAGTGATTCGTAAAGGATAATTTATTGCTTTATTTTAAAAAACCATACTTCCGTAGGAATAGAATATCCTTCAAGGTTAATTTGTGCCAACGTGCACTTTTCTTGAACGGCCTACGACACCGGCTTTATGGACATTATCCAACTCTTCAACAGGCCGTGTAAAAATAACAAATAAAAGTCTTAGCAAAAAGGCAGTAATTGGCGGATAAATTACATCTTAAGTAATGGAATCTTATCGCCAATTTGGACGACTAGCTGTAAGTTAAACAATTGGCACAAAATGTAGCGAATCTTTTTTGCTTGCTTTGATGTTTACATTTCAAGGTACACCGACGATAACAAATACAATGTTTGTCCAGAGCTGGCTATTAAATAATCCGCGAAAACATCTTTTTCGCACCGCCGCTAATGGCAAAAGAAAGGTTTTTGTATGACGAACTGTCTGGCGAATTACGCATCCCATTATTTTACGATTGCAAAATTTCGACAGTGGAAAAAGCTAATCAAAATTCCATACAGCATATGACTGGTGATTGTTGAACAAAGTAACAAAACACTTGATACAATTCGGGAAAAAACCTAAGCCTGATTTTGCATAACAAATATATTAATTGGATAAATGCTCGCCGAAATTAATTTGATTTTAGTTCGTTATGTGTAATATCTTTGCGAAAAAAGATGACCGGATGAAAATAATCTGCCTAGAAAGTAATATAATGGTTTTTGGGTGCCATTTAATTTTTGCACAAATTACTTTGTGCAAAAAATGTAATAGAACCACTTAAAGTTCCATTTACTTTCACTATAATTTTGCAAGTAAATCCATTGTTAATAAAATATTAAAACATTATACGGTAAAAGAAAATTAGCTATCTAATTTATTAAAAGTATTTATGATGTAACAAGTATTATGATATTAAGAGAATTAAAACGAGCTTTTAGTCAAAAAAAATATCAACCGACTATGAATTATGAATTTTCATAAAATATTCCCTAATAAAAAATAGTAAAATATTAAGAAGTATTTGTGGAGGAATCGAGGAAGACGATCAATACCAATATCAAGGTACAATTTTAAATTGTACACCATCTAGGTTACGGTGTTCGTTCGACTGTTGTGATTACATTGGACGGGATTCATCCACACGACATGGAAGGACTCAGAGAATAACTCTTTAAAATTAATGGGCAGGAGAAGGACGGAAGAAGAGTAGCCGGAAGGCCCAGGCAAAGGTGCAGTTCGACCGAGATGCCCGAGAACTACTGAATACAGTAAATTTGAGGCAGAATATCAGAGAGACCAAGGACCGATTCGATCCGTGGAGCCAGAGAGAGAAAATTGTAACCGAATTCATTTAAACTTATTTTCCGCGATTTCAAAACCCAACTTCATAGTGTTATTTCTTCATCTTAATTTCAGTATTAGAGGTCGCACGTATTTCATGTCTATATTTTCATGAACTGAACCTTGACCAAAACAAACTACCATCGTGACTTCTGTCACTTTTGGTCAAGGTGTGACCCAAACCTTTATGGTAGCATAGCATTGTATGTATTAATAATTTATATATTTCACAGCATTTTAAAATTTTAAAGTAATTTTAAATCAAAGTCAAATATGTAGCAATATATCCAATAAATGCGTACATTTTCAAATTGATGAATGTTTTTTACTATTCGTTTCTTTTCAATAAAATATAACTTTGAATTAATAATTGTTCTTCACCCAGTAAAAGAGTTAGGGCCTTATTTTTGTGAAAATTTCATACAAATTAGTTGGATCCCTTATAAGTCTACCGCTCATTCCGTTCTTCTTTTAAATATATTTGTGACTGGAAATTTCACACAAATTTCGTAGTCCAATTCAAAATCAAACTTTAAAACCAAATTTCATTCACAGAATTGACAATTGTTACACATTTGTTTGCAATAAATTGTCGTCTTAATAGTTCATTTGTTTTTCAAATTGAAACTTTGCCCTAAAAATACTGCTGATACAGGAAGCTGAAGTTTTATCCTCAACAAAGTCATGGCAGTAATCCGATTTTCTAGTGAACCTACATTAAATTTGAGTTTTAATAAAATTATAATTAAAAAACCATGACTTCTTTTAAGGCATAGATTCCGTGTTTAAATATAATTAGAATTCCAGCAAATTTCAATTACTTCCAGCTAAAACACCTGGTCCGTTATACCGGCTGTAACACAAATATTATTTTCATACCTGCGAGAATTCCAATTCTCTTAGTTACTCTAAATTATTATTTTGTAAACATGATAAGATTAAAAAGAACGGGAACATACTTGTTTAAAATTTTGACAAAGTTTCTATTTAATGAAATATATTTTATATTCTATCAATATATTAATTCTAAAGATATCACAATAAAGAACAAGCCAAAAATTTACCAAACACTAATTAGACCCATTTTAGGATACAGAAGTGAAATCTGGACAATAACAATGACGGTTGGAGAAAATCTAAGACGCGTGGAGAAGAAAATTCTTCGACGAGCATTGGGACCGACATATGAAAATGGGGAATAGAGGATTCTACACGATGAGGAAGTACGTAGTAGTACCCAATTGCTCGTATAATCTCAGGTGTCCTAAGGTCTAGGATCAAATGTACTTCACAGGGATGTTAAGACATTTTTACCTGGTAAAAGTATAAATTTTGAGGAAAAAATCACAACGGGTTAGCCTTTGAGGATCAATTGAAGAGAGCATTTCGACAAAAATCTTAACATGGACGAAATCAAGCACGGAACAGTAATCGAATTTTTTATGCTGAAGCGACCCACTGCAGTGAATATCAAAACCAAACTGTACAACGTGTAGGGGAACTCTTCACCACCACAGATCACTATCTACAANCCACAGATCACTATCTACAAGTGTATTCGTGAA
>JXOV01005504.1:0-21105 GCA_001014945.1 Clogmia albipunctata
AACGACTGCGGCTGTAACCTCAATTCACACTATATTTTTTGTGAAGGGGTGAATGAGAAGCAAGCAAACAGCATTCTGTTAATGAAACAGCTTTCAACAATTTAATATGGAATAAGGTTACATAAAAAAATTGGGTTGGTTAAGACAAATATAATATGATATGTCAGAATTACCTCTTACTACGATGAATATTTACAATATTTCTCTAAATAATTATGCATTTTCCATTTTTTTTATATATAAGAAAATATTTCATTCCAAATATGAGTGTAATACGTTTTTAATGTTTAACAAAGTTTTATCATGCAATAAAAAATAATAAGAAGCTTTGACTAGAAACAATTTATATATTTTTTATATTTATATAGTTTTTTTTTTCATTTCCTTAAAGTAAGTAAATAACTACTAAAAAGAAATTACTAGTGAAATGAACTATAATAAATAGTTTAATGTAAAATAATTAAAACCTGATTTAGAAATATAGAAATTTGGTTATTATGATTTTGTTCCAAAATTTAAGTTTCACTCAAATTTTGAAACAAAATCCACGTATTCTCAAAACCGTATAGGTAGGACAGTATTTAACCACTTTGGATAAATTATGATAACTAACATTAAACACCATTTTTAAAACAAAATAATTCAAATTTCACAATCTTTTGTTTTCTTCGGGAATTTAAATGTGTAATAATTAGCTATTCTTGGTTTAACGCTTTCGTAAAATATTAATTAAGTTTCTTGCAACGTCATTTTGAAAATTTGGGGGGTTGCTTTCAAAATTACGGTAAACAATTTTTCATATTTTCAGGGAAACTTCTATCCTTTTTGTTTATAACATAATCAGATATTCACCATTTCGCTTCTCGTTTGAGAAATTTCGGAATAAACTAAATTATTAATGTTCATATGAACCATTGTTGGTGGAGAACAGTGCAAAAGTTTATACTTTAAAATTGAATTCTTCAAAACAGCATACGCTTTTACAAACTTTTGGAGAATACATATGTATTAAAAAAAAAAGCTTGAGTATGGTATCTTAATTTACCGCAAAAATATGACTATGCTTTACAAAGAATTATTCATAAGTTTCCGAGTACATTAAAGACCACTAAAGAGATTTATTGTAGAATTTCCAATTTTCAGCCTTTCAGTAATACAAAAATCACCAAATATTTTATAGATAATTTCAAAAAAATTTCGTCATTTCAAAACAGACTATTTTATTCCACGTTACACTTTACACAAGTCAAAGAAAAAGGCTTTCCATAATATATAGGCACAAAATTACAACAAAGGAATTCGTGATAATTGCGTACGATTTCCAGTTTTATGTCGAAAACTAATCTAATAAAAGCCTAAAAGTTGGTCCCACGTATTTAATTTAAGTTGAATTTGATGTGTATGACGTGCCAAGGAAATCTTTCTGGTCCTTTTAAAGTTTTTTCTTTTCTGAACAAAATGAAACGTGATAAAAGTTTGAATAGAAAAATGGTAAAGTGAGTGATACAAAAGTGATAATTATTTTCGATTATTGCATATTATAAAACAAAATTTGTTATTTCGACTGACATCCATTCCAAATTGTGTAGAGAGATAACCAATATCCATCTTTATGATTCTAATATTATTTTATAAATTAAATCCTTAACCATATCATATTCATTTGACAATAAGTATAATAAACTTGCCACAAATTGTAAAGAAAATCAAATTAATCACACATTTTAATAAAAAGTTTAGCATCTCTTTCAGTAAAAAATTAAAATCACGTTGCATTGTTTTGCGCAATAATCTAGTTCTAGTTAAATAAAAGTATTATGAAAGTAATATGAAAGTAATATCCGGGTTAATTAACGAAGAGGTCGTGAAGATTTTCTTTTAGGACGTTGCATTGTGGGGTTAGTCTGATTCAAAATGATTACTGCACACATTTATTGTGTTGAATATTCACTTAACTTTAAGAAAATTAAATCTTTTCTTTATTATTTATTATTTTATGTACAAACGTCTGTAAATTGTTTGCGATTATTTTATACACATTTTCTTTCTTTAACCATTTTAACACACAATAATATAATCTTAGGTACAATTACACGTACTTAATTACGAAGTCTGTTTGGACTCAATTTATAGTATATTTCGATACAAGTGGTACTCGCTACGCTCGTCAAAATATTTAAATGAGTGTTGTAATAACTTGTTTCACATGCGTATTAAACACTATTTTGTGTAATTCTGAAAAAAATACAGTTAATCGATAATTAAAAATAAAAACCGTTTGCAGCGGTTTTTTTTTCAAATTGTGGAACAAGTAAGACACAATGTGTACAAGTCACGGTGTGTTTATTAGAGTGGGAATACTCACAACAAAATTTCATTAAATTAGTGACAATTTGCGTGCAAATTTTAAATTATTTCACCATTGGTTACAGAACCAATTTGCGTTAAGAAAAGGCTTCTTTTCGATACGGAATTGCACAAAAGTAATAATAACCTCGGAGAAAAGACAAAAACACAAATGGAGGAAAACTACGAGCCGTGTCATGAAAACTGCTTCAAAAGACAATTTGTATTTAGACAAATTTAAGACTATTTCTGATGGAATGAAATATACAGATTATTATTTTAGTTTAACCGTTAAAAAAATACAACCTTTGAGAAATTATATAAGCGGACATTAATATAACCAATTTTTTAAATGATCTTACATGGAAATCAAATGAAATAAAATTTAATCCGTGGTCATTAAAGCAAGTCGCTTTCAATAAACAGGGTCATATTAAAGGGATTCTACAGTATATCGCATATAAAAATATGTTTATGGAATGAAAATTTCTAAAGCCGAAATGTAATCATAATTTCTCAAAATAAATTTGTAATTTCCCTCAACATGTAGGGATTTTTAATTCCCTAACCTCAAACCGAACTATAAATATTCCACATTTACTCAAAGCTTTCTGATCCCTCTCTTAACTACGAGGAAGCGATTTAATCGAGCAAAAAATTTATACCCCAGATAAAAGGCATTATGGTTACGATTGGTATCATCAATGACTTTCCTCAGGACAAAAAGAGAGAAACGGAATAAAATAAATAGAGGAAATCTCACAGCAGATTTATCAAGGCTGCAAAAAGTAATTGTCGTTTTCACAAACATACGAGTACAACAGACTTCATGTCCTTGTTGTAGTCTGGTTTTTAATTCAATAAAAATGAATCTCCTAAGGATGTTTGATAAATCAAAGCTGAAGACCAAATTCTGGCCATTGTTCACTTTTATCGATACATCCAA
This sequence comes from Clogmia albipunctata, assembly GCA_001014945.1. NCBI lineage: Eukaryota > Metazoa > Arthropoda > Insecta > Diptera > Psychodidae > Clogmia > Clogmia albipunctata. The sequence continues at coordinate 3,293 of JXOV01005504.1, forward strand.
ACGGACAGCAAAAGCAATTGAATAAAGGAATTTTAACAAAGGAGTTAAGGAAGTAGTCACGATATGTTACAGTCAATTTAACAAATTGTTTGGAATGAAATACTATAAAGGATAGAAACATTATCGCTCCTTGTATGACTTTGTGACCGAGATTTCAATTAAATTTCTTACTGAATTTTTAAGCGAAGCTCCGAATACCTACAAGAAAGGATCATTGCGCAAAAGAATACTGATAACAGTTAGTTAATATTTTTTTAACTGTTAATATACTTATTTTTTTCATTTTAATAACTTGTTAGACAAAGACTGATAGAAGAATGTTTAGTTTAAATCAGAAAATTCTAATGCTATTACAAATACTGGAAAAAAGAAATCAACATATGACAAAACAAATCCTATTTTTTTAAACCTTAAGCATATTAACACTATCACCAATATGTTGGTTAGTATGAAAACTAAACCCAAATCAAACACTTGATTGAATTTTTCCCATTCGGTTTGAAAAAAGATATAAAAGAGGAATTCTATCTTTTCTCGTTGACATTTCCATTAGCATTTTAACTTGCATTTCTAGAATGAAAAGAAAAAAATTCTTTAGAAATTCATCTGTATAAAACCAAGACAAAGCATAGAATTCAATGCCGGTCAAACAAAAAATAAATGAATATTTACCGGAATTAAAAAATAGGATTCGTTACATTAAATATGTAACAAAAAATAATGTACAATTTTTTTGTAATGCACATTTCAGTAGTTTTAGAACGCAATTTAATTAATATCCAAAATTGTATCAATCCAATTACAATTCTTATTTTGCAAGAGTAAAAATTTATTCATTCACTATGGTCTGGCATTCTTGATGATAAAATAAAAATCTAGGTTCAATATGCGTGTTTTTTTCTGCAAAACTTCCATTTTATCGTTTAAGGGACGCAAGTTGTTTTAGTTTCTGGTTATTTTTATTAATTATTATAGTTTAGGATGTTTTTGATTTATTAAAAATTCACTCTTTTTTTAAATGAAATTTCGTTTTAGATCGATTTTATTAAACAAAAGTTTCGTGTGCAGTTTTCATGGAAAAAAGTTCTTACAGTCATAAAACGAGTTATAGATTTGAGTTTGGAATTGTGTCTTTTTTTCATCAGAATGTGAAAGTCTGGGATAATTCCTTAACTATTTAATAAAGGTAAATTATTATGATCAATTTTGTCTCAATGTTGTCAACGTTTTGACACCATTTTGGGCACCAAAGTGAGACCGAATTTATTTGATTTGTACGAATATGTTCTATCAGGTTGCAAAAACGATTTTTACTAAAACGGTAAAAAAATACACCTTGTGGTTCATCCATCATGAAATTTTCCATCTTTAAAACACACCTTTGTAGGACTAATTGATAAATTCTGGAGTCGAAGAAAATAACTTTGTAACTTTGTATACTATAACAGAGTATATAAAATAATTGTTATGACTAAAAATTCAGTTTTGAAAATATAACCATTATTATAATAATTTTTTATAAAACTAATCCGTTGCGTAAATTTATAAAATAATCTTCTGAAATTTGATAAACCTCGATACTTTCTTAAGCACAAGTATTTTCACAAAGTAATAAACATCAATGAGCGCTATTCATACCAACTTTGACCATGACACACATTTTTACAGCCACAAAATTATCATGAGATCAAAGCCATTAAGATATCTATATAGTAAAATGTTGTTTTCTATTTTATCCTAAAGAGGAGGAAATGGAAAAACGGAGAGCCAATACCATTAGCAGAACCAAAAATTAATACAGATAAATCCTAATCTCTCAGACATATCGTTAACAATTCGATTCCGTTTTATCCTTTTATTTACGAATCAAGTGTGTAAGCAAATACGTATAGGCTGCTGAAATGCAATATTTCTATGTATAATGAATGAGATCGATAAACATATCATCCAAAATTTTCACTAATTCATTTATTTTACAAATCATAAATATATAGCATTTTGATTTAATCAGCTTAATAAATAAGAATTAGGTAATAGTAAGAACTATTCAAGTTTTAAGTTTATTTAGATGTTTACAATTTTTTAATAGTTATTTATACAACAAGATCGATAAGATAAGCCATTATTAAACACAAGGGTTGTTTTAAGCCCCGAGCGTAGCGATTGCATTAAAGAAGTATTTAATAATGCTTATCGACCGCGTTTTATACCAAATTTTATGCATTTTAAATAAATTAACACAAAATCTTAAAATTCTTTAATTTTTTTTTTAAATATATAATTTTTTTCTGTTCCACACACTTTACCTGTTTTTATTGTTCTATGCGTAATGCGGGAAAAGGATAGAACATTCCTAAATTAAAAATAAATAAATAAACCAGTGGGTTTGTTTGAAACGTTTTGTAATTTTTATAAACTTTAATTTCATTGCACAGATCAATAAATTGAGAGGTAATCGCCTTTGATTTCTTCTGCACAAATTCTAATAATTGGACAATAGATTTCAATGGTGTTTATGTTTCTATTTTATAACAAAAAGTTGATTCGTAACGGAATTTTTAAATATCAAAATCCATAACTGTAATCTGAGATTGTAGGGTATCGTTCATCAATATTCGTGAATATTCATCAATATTTGTCAATGTTCGTCAAAATTTGTCAATATTTAACAGTAAAACCTCCAGTGTCAAAGTAACTTTTAAAATAATTTGATGAATTTCGTTTACGGAGGTCACACATTAATAATAAAAAAAAATTCTTTAAAGTACTTGTGCTATAATAACATATTTAACAGAACAAATTTAAATGTCATAATATCAATTTTAAACAACAAAAATGCATAAAAATATTTATAATATGGATCATTAACTTGTTATTGTACTATTTCGTATCGAATGCTAAGCTTTCCAACATTGAATTCAGTTTCTTAATGCGTTACTTTATCGAACTAATCAAAGTTTAATTTTTTTCTACTGGTGAAAAGAGAAAGTCATAATCTACAAACGAATTTGTCCGAATGTCAAATTTCTGGCGCCGTTTTGAATGATAAATTTAACATTTATTATCCGGGGTTTAAACGGTCATAATATTTTCAAATTAGTTTTTCGTTAAGGATTGACAAAATATTTTATTTCCTCACCGGATATTTAATCCGTTTAAATCTCGTAAACAATAAAAAAAAAACCCTCCTAACGGCTCCTATTTTAACCTCGATTCTTCGATGTCTTAGATATACTGTGTGTAAATTTGAAGTTCAATCTTCTTTTGGTTCTGTACTTCAGGATAAACGCGTGCAGTTATAAACTTAAGTTATACTATATATCATCTTTCGTTATTTTTTTTGCCTAAAATTCTAAAGTAAACATTTTTATGCAATGATTTATTTTGTAATAGTGATTTCAAGTTCGCATAAAATGTCAATTGCGTTAAATGATTAAATACAATTTGCCTTTTATTAATCATTTTACCTTCCATTAAAAGTAAATAATAACTTTTGAATTACGGAAACAGTGATAGTTCATACATTCTCATACATATGTTGGTTATATATTCTTATTATTAAAATGTAGGAGAATATGAGTAAATCTGAGACAAGAGCCATCACATGCTTCCGTGTTATTTAATACGAAAACCAAGAGAAAAATCATTTTCTATATTGTATTCAATTTTACTGTAAATCAAACAGCGGGTAACGAGAGAGAGATTTCATACAGGAACGTAGGAAGGAAGATAAGATTTATTTCGTCCACTTAAACAAATTGTTTGGAATGAAAACCCATAAAACAGATATCTTTATCTCAATTGCATATTACTTTGTATTTTACTTTATCAGATCTTTTTAACCAGTAAAATGTAACTAAACCAATTAAGGTATAACGTTCATTGAATAGTTAATTATGTTCCAAGAGCACAATCATTTCATTTCATTTTATAAAAGCATTTTTCTTAATTTTGACACTATTTTTGTACTTTATTCTATTGTAAAAAAATTAATTAAAACTATATTAAAAAATATAGTTTAAAAATGTCTTTTACACTTTCTTTTTAGATAATATTGGTATGAAAAGAAATTTACTAAGCCAGAATAAAAACAAGCTGTTATATACAAACAGAAAGGGACATTATCAAAGACGTTCATTATCATTTGTGGTAATTGTTTAGAAAATATATGTCATCCCGAATTTCCGTCCCACTGTTCCACGTCAATAAGCTTTTAGCCGAAGCTCATTGTTCATTATTCTATGGTATTCAGGAGGCGGATCATTCATGATGGCAAATTGTGCGGAGCATGGTAGACTATCTATTCAGATAATAGAAGCGGGGAAATGATAGAAGATTTTGCTTTCTGAGATATGCATAGAATGTTTCCTTATGAAGCCATTTCCCAGAAATATCATCATTTTTGCAAATGTAAAGTTTAACATTTAGTAAATACTATTTGAACGAAAGATATTCGTTATGAACATATCTCGTGATTCTTGGCATCAATTTTCCAGCAAATTTCTGAGATAAATAATTCTTTAAATTCAAATTTCTTAAATTAACACTTGATTGATGCTTGTAGAAAAGTTATTTAAAATTGAATAAATAGAAGTAAAGACAATTTTACGGTAGCCTCGTGTATTTAATCTTAAGTAAAAACGTCTTGAAGGGGGTGATTCTGGTTTAAGAACTTATCCTAAAGTTTTAACTTTGTAGTTCACTAAAAGAAAGGCCTATTTTTGAATTACTATAAAAATATAGATAACAAATTACAAAATATAATAAAAATTTTTGGTTGGAATGACTTTTTCGATTGTGCCGCCATTTAATAGACAACAAATACTTACGATAAAGAAATGTAACCGAATGATGTTGCCTCTTCAGTCTCCGATTTTCTCGATCACATCGATCTGATATCTTAATGGTTTTTGGAAAAGGGTTATATCAATAAAGTCTAAAGTGTTTTGTTTGTGTGTGTATCTCAATTAAACGAGCCCGAACAATGTGATGTTAATTTATTAAATAAGTGAAGTGAAAACAAAATCAGTCTTATTACATTCCTAAAAAAAGTTGATAAAAATGTTGAGAGCTATCTAATGGCGTTAAAAAATTTATACCGCAAATACTGTCATTGGAGATAATTCGTCACAATATGCAACTATTGAAATTTACTATCGCTATAGGCTTATGGGGCGGTCCGGCCCTTCGCCTGTGTTATCCTATTTCTTCATATTTAACGGTTGATGGCCACTTCCTTCCAGTCGGTAATTCTCCATCATCGCAAAAAAATGGGTTTCAAAAGTGGAGATTAGCCCCTTGTTCGAGGTCTCCCGCTCTCTTAACATAGGAATATAATTCCTTGAGTCCATCTATCTAAAGTGAGAGACGGAATAGAACCCAAGTAATTGCTCACTTGAGAACCTAAGGAATTCTTCTCAACCTATCCGCTTATAACATTGAGAACAGACGCTAGGATGTGGACCCCTTTTAGTCGCCTTTATGACAAGCAGGGGATACTGTGAAAGTTATCTAGTCATCTTTCACAGGGAATTAAAAATTTTTATAATGAAATGTTGTCAATCAATTGAATTTCTGAAATTGTAGAGTTTCTTGTGGGACAGTCTAATTCATTAGAAATTATTTACATTCAGATTTTAATCGATATATACTAATTCATAACAAAGTTGTAATATAGTTTATTTGTATAGCTTAAATTAAAGGATTTGTAAATTCATTTATGATGTGTTCAGTATTTGGTGGTCTTTGTTATAATAATTTTATTACAAAAAAGATAGTTTGAAGAATATTTTTGTAATTGATATTTAAAAACTATAAATGAAATTTTATCTTATTTCGCTCTCAGTATATATATTTGAAATTCGAACCTATATTTATATTCCTTCATAAACCACTATTTAATTCTAATAATCTTCTTTATTTTAGCGGTTATAAAAAAATATTATCATATTTACCTCAGCATCACTTGGTTATCTTAAGTAGCCTGGTTCTGTTGAATGTGAGAACTTTGTACATATATTAGTGTATACGTGGTGCTTAAATTTCAATGAGAAAATAACGCCGCGGCTCAAATTCGGAGGTTCTTTAGATTGTGGCTGCGGTAAAAGCTACTACTAAGCGTTAGGAGGCCACCGAGGTGGAGAAATAAAGGTTTCAAAATACTGCTTCAGTTTTATCTGAAATTTCGATGTTGGTTCACCATCACAATGGAACACGAGCACGTCGTCTAGTCGGAATAGTACTCGAGTTCTGATGGCAATCCTCATTGGGACTGCTTGTAGTTGGAATTAGATTCATACATGTCAATGCCACAGGCAATCATTTTTCAATCTGTTTGCCTAACCACACCATTGTCCCGGTTTTGATTGATTGTGCTACTATATTCAGGATTTGTTTAAGAATAAAAAGATTTCTTTTGTAAGAAAGTTACCTCAGGTTTAGAGATAAGCTCCACCAAGGTACATCAGGATACATTCGACTGGTTTTCAAGTAAAAACTCTTTAACTTGGTTTGTTTGATATATATTCCCGGATAAGTAAGTGCCCTTTTTAAATTCTTTTTAAGATTCATTATAAGTTGAAATTAGTTCTTTGTAGTACTTATAAGGAATACCTGTTTTTATTGTTTAATTTATAACTATATTTCAAGTGACAACCTGCTAAAATGAGGAAAAATTCTAAGCATATATTTACTTATACCACCTGTCATATCAAATTCATAATCCAAGCCCTAAAAAGTGTGTTAATTTAAATAGGTTTGCTTACAATAATTCATTTATTGGAATTTTGCAACTATCGTAAGAAAGATGCTCATATACGTATGTATGTTATTGGAACCAGTTAATAGATGGTCGCTAATTCAATTTAATTTCGCGTTTACACACAATTTATTGTCCTTCCGATTTTGAGGAACAAGGTAATAGAAAAAAATAAAAACTATGTTTCAACGTGTATATAAATATAGCCAATATCGATCAACTTCAAAGTTCCTAAGAAAAATAAGGCGACAATATTAATAAATGTGTAACGTCATCGACCCACATATAAAATCAGAAAGCAACTTAAATTAAAAAAATCAAATATTTTACCAGCCTTATAGATCGTTCTTATATGTTTTTATTCATAATATAAACTTAAATGGGTAAATCATTTTTAAAAATGGAAAAATTACTTTATTGCAAATCATTGCTTGACATGACGTAGATGACGTTTTAATTAAACCATTACTCTCTCACTTTAATTTATTGTACTTATTCCAAAAAGACATTCATTAATTTTGTCGATTTTATTTTAGAAAATAACATGAGAAATTTTTCTTACAATAAATATAAGTTTAAAGAATACAAATAATAAAACTAATTTATTTTAAGAGATTTAATTCTTGAATAGGGAGCAGTTTATAAACTATACAAAAATAAATATAAACATTTATCAAAATTAATCCAATTATAAAGAATTAAATTAAACACTGTAAATAACTAAGAAATTATGTACACATTTGAACAAATTAACACTGTTATTCTTAATTTTTGAAATAATTTCACACCACACACAAAATTCCATAAGATTAAAATTATTATAATCCTAAAAGCTCTTGTTATCTAATTACAATAAATTCTATTTTACACTGTTCTCTTAGGAATGTTAATTTAATTGAAAATCTCTCTAAAGAATTGCCATATACTAAAGCTTTCCTATATTTCTATTTTTTGTGTAATTTTCCGACTGTTGATGGATCCAGTCCGAGAGTCTATTTCAGCTTAACTGAGCTAATGTAAACAAAAAAACAGGGAGATTTTCCAGTCTCCCATTGGATTATTTCCAACATTTCTTGTCCTTTTCTCTTAATTTGATTTAACGATTGGAATTCAAGAGATAAAATTCATTTTCTCTGGTAAACAAAGTTATTGAGAATGGAATTTTGTGCATAAGTATATAGAAATTCGAATCATTGATGCGCCATTCAATATCGTTTAGCAAAATATATAGATATATATTATATACGAAAATGTTCTACAAGCGATATAAATATATAAAAAATGTTAATTATTATATATTATTCATTTAATTTTAAAATTTAAAAACAAATTGATTTACTTTGAGAAATTTTACACTTTTTTGTAAGATCTTACCATATTCCTTAGGGCATATAGGGTAAGTATGTAGATCTATACTGCCCTAATGTGCGGTTCTCAATGACGGGTCTAATAAGCACTTTTATCCTATCCCATCACAATTCTCAAGTACGTTTAAGGGAAGCATTACATTGTAATAATTTATCGATAGCAACAAGTAACTTCGGACCAGAAAGTGTGATAGGCAGGAAGAGCTAGATCGATATACGAGAAGAGACGTTCGGCTACCAAACCTCCAGTGAAAGTTATCGTATTTCTTTACAATTATCTTATTCATATATTTATACACGAATAATATAATCGGTTTAAACGCCCTACCTACCGTTTCAATTTTATCTAAAAATTTCCTTAAACTGTTAAAAACTGTTTAAGATGCTGTTCTAGAAAATCTTATAACTGTCATAAAAGGTATTTTACTAAGAACACATCATATGGTCGCTCTTTAAAATATTTTAAAGATAAAAATAAACTGTGAAGCGCCATGCCATTTTATAAAACCACTCAAATGCACAACTAGGCGCATTTTGTTGTGTACTCTCTATTTCTCACTCGCAGTTTTATGTGCGAATGTGCGTTTCTCACAACCCCGCTTTAAATATGATGTAATATATAAAAAGATATTATCCTCAGAAATTTCCATACTAAAAATTGAAGCACTAATTTGGAATGTATTTATAGATACTTATATGAATCCCAAATTCACTCTTATCTGGAAGCAACATAAGTGAAAGGTCCGTAATCCGTATCCTTAAGAGAGGACAACATTCACAGCAAAACACAACAAACAGCACTCTGGAAACCAACAAAAAGCCAATCTCATATATGGAATCGCTGTGTCATTATATTTTAGAACCAATTACAAAACCAAGTATACAGAATTGCAGACCGTATAAAGTTGCCAGTGATTTCGAATATGGGAAACCACATCACAACCGACTAACGAGAAGAGCATTTCAAAGAACGGCCAAGAGAACGTAAGTACATTTGACGATATTTTAGTATATAGGAGTATTTCATTTATTTATAGAGTTTTTTCATGATATCAGTTGCGAAAAATACTCGTTAAAAGAAATGTTTCGAAAGTGGAGCTCTCGCAAAATCTTTTACCCTTGTGCCGTTATATTTGTACTGCTCGTTTATAAAAACTGTATGAGTTTAACATGGTATATAAAGCAAGGCAATGGTTTATTTCTTCGTTTTTAAACTCATTTACAATTGAAAACTTACACTATTACTAAGAGAAAATAACTAACATTTATTACAAAGATACATTGCTTTATATAAACAAGAATGAACTGCAATTTTTAATTTTTATACAAATAGCAAGACATTTTTCCAATATTATTTAATTTGATTAAGTGTATTATTTGGAAATATTTGATAATCATTAATAGTTAATTATACAACAAGGTCGATAACAGAAGGCATTATTAAACATAAGAGTTGTTTTAAGCCACGAGCGTAGCTAGTGCTTTAAAGAATTCTTAAAAGCACTTGTGTTATAATAACGACTTTAACAGAGCAAAATTGAATGTCATATTATCAATTTTAAGCAACAAAAATACATAATAGTTATTTATACAATAATGTGGATAAGATTCGGCATTATTAATTAATAATGCTTATCGACCGAGTTTTATTCAAAATTTTATGGATTTTTAAATAAATTAACACAAAATTCTAAAAAAATCCTCTTTTTAACTAAAATTCAATTAATAGTTTGAAATATTGGCCGCTTAATATTTCAAATTTGAATTATTTTGCATCTCTCTCTCTCTTGCTCACAGCCGTAAGTAGGCGCAATTCAAGATTTTTATTTATTTATTTTGTTTATTACAGATTCATATTTATTTGAAAATTATCCGTTAAAAACTGTCAAACTATAGTTAAACCACATACAACAAAACTGACGTCCATATAAATTTGATGAATTTCTTTTACAGAGGTCACACTTTGATAATAAAGAAAAAGCACACGTGCTTTAAAGAATTCATTATAACACTTCTACTATTAAAACGAGTTTGACAGAACAAATTTTAGTGCCATAATATCAGTTTTATGCAAAAAAATTTATGAAAACTTTTTTGAGTACTCATTTTCAAAAGGAAATAGTTTCTGTGAGAAAAATCCAAATTAATAAATAATTTTCAATACTATTAACAAGGCAAGGATACACGAACTTGGAGATAATAACTTAGAGAAAGTCGATTCTTAAAATCCAATGACAAATTCTTAGAACAAATTCTTAATCTTTTACTTTATACTCGTAAAACTTGGGCTAATAAAATAAATATAACTTATTTTGAAATATTAAATCAGAACAACTTTTCTGTTTGAAAAATTTTTTTGGACAATAAAACCTAAATATGATAAATGTTAGGCTCAGCAATTATGATAGGGAGGAAGAACTAAAGCGATATACGAGAAGGGGAGTTTGACTATTCTCCATACACCTGGTGATACGTTATCGTACATCGTTACAATAATCTTATAATCTCTTATATCCCATAAATCTATATATCAATAACGGCCATAATCCCCGAGCGGATTCTGTACCCAACTTACCATACCATAATAAACGTATAATGTGACAAACCATCTCCAATGACAATACTTTTAGCGACTATTTTGTGACGGTATTAAAATCAAATTCTTATGATTAATTTGGCAAGACTGCATTTTCATTCTTCAACGCGCTGGAGTGCGCTTTTATATTTGTACTACTAACTTAGAAATAATGAAGTTTTTATCAAAGATTTTAAAAAGTTTTTTACGAAAAAAATGTTAAAATTAAATCAATTGTAAAAGGGATATTCACCTTTTCTACTATTTTTGTTTGTTTATGTATATGACGCGTATACACATTTTGAATAAATAAGGATTTAAATTATTTTCCATTAGCAGTTAAAATGTAGAAAGAGGAAATTAACTTTCCCGTCGGAAAAGCCTGTGAAATAAATTAGAATCTCTCCGTACAAACGCGTTTGTAGACGCGATATTAATAACGGTGAAGTTTTTAATTCTTACAGCATCATTTCCTCGTTTTGGTGTTTAAAATTTTAAAATGACAAAGTTTGTTTTCTTTGGAAAGTTTTACTCCAATTTTTATGTTTGTATCAAAACATAGGAATACTTCCGTCGCTTCAATACCCAACATAAAAAATTATTTTATTCAATTTGTATGCTGAGATTTTCGGAATTCTTGTTAAGAGTTAATAATGCAGAAATTTCCTCATTTCACCAATTGTTCAATTTGCTTTGATCTCTCCATTGTTGAAAAAAATGTTTTGATGGACATGCTGCAACCCAAAAGAAAGCATATTTCGCCTCAGAGCACTTCAAAGAAATTATGCTAAACAGCTGCGGTTTGGATTTGAACCACAAGAGATAATTTTATTTTCTTACTGCAGGCAATTCGTGACTGAAACACAGAACAAAATCTTAGTTTTTTATTATTTCAGAGACGTTAGTCCAATATCCTCTGTGTTGTTATAATGCCCACATAACAATGGTCCGTCATTTCTAATCTACAGAGCTATACTATCAGGTTTTGGATTCTACTTCTACAGCAGAATTGATTAAGAATAATTATAAAGAACATTAACACATCATTTTTAACATTTATTTATTTATTATTGCAACCCTCTCTTACTCATAGCCGAATATTTAGCATCTCTTTCTTACTCATAGCCGCAAGGCGTGGTTCAAAAATTTCCAATAGGTGGATTTTCATATAAAATTAAAAAAAAAATCGCTAATACTGGCTAATTGCAGGTAAGCCACGCCCTTCAAAACTGACGACTATAGGAATTCAATGAATTTCTTTTACGGAGGTCACACTTTAATAATAAAGGAAAAGCACTTTTGATATAATAACGAATTTGACAGAGCAAAATTGAGTGTCATAATATCAATATTAAGCAACAAAAATGCATAAATGATTTTATAGATTTAATGAATTTTAGATAGTCCGACCTTCGGCTATACGGTGGAGTGTATGGTGTAGGCGTCATCCTTGCACTCTAAGGATTTGTAGTGGTTAAATCTCTGTCAAGATTAGAAATTCAGGTAATCCCCGGTCGGACAACCTGTGATCCCACAATTTCAACCCTGTCCTGAAATTAACCCATTAAAACCCGCACTAACACCCTACTAAACCTAATGAAGAAGACACACAATGGTAGAGAGGTTATAATCGACAACGTAAGACCAATATTCGTTTAAAGAGAAGCTCCTTTTATGATTGTGAGTTATAGTCCTCGAGTACGGCCAAAATACTCAACCCAACATAACATACCATAAAAACATGCAAAAGAAATATAAGCAGTTTTAGGTTTTATACAATCATAGAAAATGTTAATTATCTGAACAAAAATTCAGAAAGAAAACAATATAAAATAATCTAAATAAATTGTTCATTAAAACATAATTTCAACATGATTTAACAAACGAAAATGAAATTAAGAAAGATCACATATATACATTTTAATATGTATTATATATTATAATATATGTATTTAAATTATTCAAAGTCAAAACCCCATTTAAGTTAAATATTCTTGTTTAATTTAGACCATCCCTGATGTTTTATATTTGAAAATTTGAGTATTTATGATAAAAACAGGATTAAAATAAATGTCGAACTCTAAATTTCAAGGAATTGTGGATTCAATTAGTTTTGCTTTGCAATTTTTTATTCAGTTCCAAAAAACGTTCACCAGAAATTGACACAGCTAATGGTGCATTATTTCTCCTGCCAATTTAGACAGGAATTTCAATCACCGTAATTATAGCACAATTAAAGCAAATGGTACTGAAACCACTATATTATCGGTTTAATGGTTCACCTGATGATGACAAAAAATCAATGATTGGTTATTATTTTAAACTAATGGCAGCAGCACCTTGATATCATTTCAAGATCTTGGTGCTCTGTTAACGGTTATGGATTTGGAATGTTTCTGTTATGGTAATATTATTACTCTGCTAATGTTATTCTTTGCTCTTTACGCACATCTCTTAATGATACTTCCCGCCATCCTAATGTTGATGACAATTTTACGAGTCTTTAAAGCTAGCGAGAATTTCCAACCACAAATTCATAAACATTAGATGAAACCTAAATCATATAAGATGAGAATGATAAGTGAAGGACATGTTTGATACGTTTACCTTAAAAATGCATCATTTATTTTGGAACAGAGGAATTATGTTTCTTGAAATAAATAAGTTATTAACGTCATGCCATTTTAGAAAAAATAACTTAGATAGTAATTTAAAAAAACAATCTAACAGCATCAAGTTTATTTCTGTTCTGTCATTGGCAGTAGAAAATTATATTTAATATGAAAGATTGAAACCTGTTTAAATTAGATTAAATATTGTGCCACCATCTCGCATAAAATGACAATTTCTAAGAGTGACAGAATGTTATGTATGCCTGATTAGCATATTATGGGGTTATATCATATGTCACATTCGTATAACATTTAGACGGGAATCTCAAAAGCTGCAAACGATAGCAAAACACATTGTAATCTCTTTATCTTATATAATTTTCCAGTATGAAAGATCAAAAGGGTTTGTACTTTTGCAGGTTTTATTTGGGTATGGTTTCTTGTTTGCTAGAGCTCAAAACGAGTATTATAAGAAAAATGTGCTCAATAGAAACAAGATAATTGAATCAATGTAAGAGAATGAGGAGTGAAGGGAAACAAAAATCCAAAATTGTCTGTTATGTTTGGGACACGTAGCTTGTTAATTTGGCGTCAGGATTATTTGACCTATAAAGATTGCATAAGAAATCAGTGATGATAAGTTTGTAATTGATTTTTTTGCACTTAAAACCCAAGAAAAAAAGAAAATCATTAAATAATGCAAATTTAACTTAAAAATTGCGATTATTCTTGTAGTGTTGTGCAGAAGTGTATGAACTTCCTTAACTAATTCCTTAAAAACTTCAAAAATGAGTGATGAGACGTGACTATGTATTGTTTAAACTTCTTCAAGCAGTAGATTGAGAGTGTAGGGTTTGGTCTCACCATACATTTTGGTCAATAATAATGAGAAGCCACTTATTGGAAAACCTCCAGAATTTATAATTTGATGCATTATCGTCGTAGAAGTTATATTATGACACTTAAATTTATTCTGTCAAAGACGTTTTTATAGCACAAGTGCTTTAAAGAAATGTTTTAAGCACTATTGCTGTTTTCTTTATTATTAAGAACTCCGTGAAAGAAATCCAACAAATTTATATGGACGTCAATTCCGTTGTATATGGTCTAAAGAAAACGGATTATTTAAATTTTAATATAACGTTTTAAAAGAGATGCACATATCGGATTTCTCCTTCAAACCCAATATCACGGATTGTTTTAATTAAGATTTAAATTGATTTAAAATTTAAATCAACGTGATATTTCCCATGTGTGAATAAGGGAAACAAGATATAGCATTCTCCATCTTCCCATGGAATTAGAAAAAGAATGAAAAACAGTGTGAAGGAGACAACAAATTTTAGAGAAATTGAATTTGATTTTACGAAAACGAATGTTCTTTTTTAGTTTTTGTTTTAATTTATTTTAAAAAATGCATTAAACTTTGTATAAAACACGGTCGATAAGCATTAGTAAACACTCGGGCCTTCTTTATTGACCTTGTTGTATAAATAACTATTAATCGATGAAGGTAAAAACTCTTCAGTGCATCATAATTTCATAACAATATTTATTGCTAATAGCAGTTTTCATAAATTATATACTGCGGTAATATACTACTATTCATTACTTAATAGAATACGTTAGTGCAAAATTCCTTGATCCAGTTAAATATTATTGCCGTTGGCGGTTAGACAATTCATTAAAAAATGAATAATTGTATTAAACTGTCAATTTTGTTTTTTGTTTTTGCACACAGTATATCAAGTGAATCAAGTTATCAATATGAAATTGTGCAATTATGGACAAAAGAGTTCAGCAGATTAATAGACACAGACCGAAAGTTAACACAAATTGGAGTTTTTAAACATGAGTTAAATTTCAAATCCATGGATATAACTAATACCTTTCTACTTTCACTAAAACCAAACAAGACGGTGTTATTAAAATTACAGCCATTTACAACAGATTATGAGATGAAATTCTTAATTTATTTCACGGAAAAGATGGACAGGGTAGGTAAATGTTTAAAAAATTTCACTATTAAATCCTTAATTTTTTTTCAGTTGGCATTCTATGGCTTCATAGACAGTTTGATGTATATTTTCACTTATACATATGAAACGAAGGTTTTATTGATCAACGTCGGGGAAGAATGTATACAAGAGGAATTTAATAGTATAGTCAAAAGTTTGTTCAAAGAACATTACTTCAGTTGGGTTTCGACTTGTTTCTATCACATTTCACATAATCAATTTATTTTCTTTTCATACCATCCATATCTACACAAGCTTTCTGAAATAAAAAATCCAAAATCCATGACTGATTTGATTGAAGATAAAAGAAATTTTAATGACAAGCCATTTCCTTTTAAAATAAGCAATGGTTTTTATAAAAAAGAAGATGCAATGGAAATTTACAAAACAATTCTACAAAAACTCAATGCTAGCTTCCAAATATTAGTAGAGGAAAATGAATATAATAAATCAACTATATATCGTACCAAAAATAAATATTTTTATTTCAAAAATGATATTCTTATATCAGAAAATATGTTGTATTTTGACTTTATATATCCGATTTATGATTACCAAGAAGTATATTTATACATACCAATGACTGAATTAGTTTTAAATTTAAAATTATTGGTGAAAACAATTGGTATGGAATCTGTCCTTTATTTTTGGGTAATTATTTTCATTTCAATGATAATAGCAAAAAGTGTTATTTTCAAGAACTTGTCTGTAATGAATTTAATATTTGCCTATCTTGGTATGATCCTCCAGGGCAGTATAGGAGTTTCACCTAAAATATCCGCCCAAAGAATCTTTATAATATCCGTGATTCTTATTACCTTTTTGTTTTAGAACATTATCAAAGTTCATTTAATTATAAATCTATTAGCACCCACACAAGAACAATTATTTAAATCCATTGAAGAAGTTATTAATGCAAAATACACTATCTATGCTTCTAATCCTGATGTAATTGATATGTTAAAGTATACAAATTTATATCCAAAGTTNTAGAACATTATCAAAGTTCATTTAATTATAAATCTATTAGCACCCACACAAGAACAATTATTTAAATCCATTGAAGAAGTTATTAATGCAAAATACACTATCTATGCTTCTAATCCTGATGTAATTGATATGTTAAAGTATACAAATTTATATCCAAAGTTAACGACATCTATTACATTAGTCGGTAATAAGGAATTTGAAAACCTTTTGAAGATAGAGTATCAACTGAAAAATATAGCATTGTGTACAGAACTAAATACAATTGAAAATTTTAAAATTCATTCGTATTTCCCCCGAAACTTTTATTTACACAAAGTACCTGAAAGAATTTTCAAATCAAAATTAACAAAATACATGGCAAAAAATTTTCCATTTACTGATGTTATCAATGGAGTATATTTCAAAATGATTGAAGCAGGAATTTTAAAAAATCCCATCAATGTGACTACTGTTCAATTTGGGGATAGACAAAGAAATCAACAAAAACCCTTTTCTTTTTTCGAGTTAAGAGTTGTGTTTTTATTATTGATTTTCGGGAATGTTGTGGCTTTCATTGTCTTTTTGGTAGAAATAATTATTAAACTCAAAATAAGAAAATAAAATTAAAAAAGAACAAAAGAAAAAAGTATATAGGAGCTCTACTCGTATTATGCAAAATCAATCTCCAAAACTTATGAAATCTACGATCAATCTACTTTATCAGTCTTACAGCACAAATACTGTCTATTGTGATGGGCGCATCTTTAATTAAACTATTTAAGGCATCTACTTTCTGACGACATTCGACGCATCTCTTCCTCCGATGCAGTCGACGCTCGAGTCTGTCAAGTCTGCATTTTCATTTTTTTTTTCATCACACTAAACTGCGCTGAATAAAAATGTTTTTAATTAGTCACTTCTCTGCTCTAAGAAAAACTAATATCTTACTGTCGCACTCGTGTTTAATTTACATGAATGTAATATCATTGTTTGGAAAAACCGGTTTTATCAAATAAATAACATTAAATATTCCATCACTTTAAACACAATAAACTTTTCAATTTCAAATTAAAGTTGTGTAATAAAAATATTAATGATGAATTTCTTTTTCTTTTTCATAATTTCTTGTTGAATGGAGCATTAGAATGAGATAATCATTATTGTTTTTACCATTGTATTTTTTTATACTGAAACTGATTATTATTGTAATACTGTACGGACAAAGTGGGTATCGATTTTTTTCAAATAGTAATAGAAGTTTTATTTAGATGTTTCTTTTATAAATATTCATGATAAATAACAGAGCTTTACTTTTTAAAAATCTGACAATTTTATTCCATGAAATGACTTAGGGAAATTGAATTTTAACACTCTAGTGAATCCAATTTTGCATCAGATTGCAGACGAAACGTGATCTGAGCTCAAAGTTGATTATTCTAACTTGTCATTCATTTGAAAGCAAAGATATCAGACTTTAAGTTCGCAATAAATAGGGGAAGTATGTACAAAATGGCA
>JXOV01005506.1:177-12938 GCA_001014945.1 Clogmia albipunctata
TTATTCAAAATTTGATAAAAAGATACAATTTCATTGAGATTTGTTGGATTAAAACAAAGAGAATCACCCAAATTTTCTTCGGGATCGCTGAGTGAAAGGATTGGGGATCAAACTAATTTCAGATGCCTAATGATCGAAGAAGATTTTCAGGTAACGGGTTCAATATTCATAAAGACCCTTTTTGAAAAAGCAGACTGGTGGTATAATAAAAATTATTAGCCTGGCCCGACGGACCGCAATAAAACATTTCCTTTTGCCTCTTTGGTCTCTTTTGTTATGAATACAATACCCTTTATACTCAAAGATAACTTTAGATTTACTAGCTTGCAAGTGCGAGGGTGATGCCCGATCCATAATATTATAGACCCCGGCCTGGACGTGTTAATATGATATATTCGAATTAGCTAATCAAGCATTATATCAAAGAAAAATTCTAGCTTTGCTTATATAAAATTTACATGCTCCAAAATTCCCTTTAACAAAGTATTGAAATATTTAAATTTTGCCTACCCAGGAGTGTTTGCAAACTTTTAACAGTTTTGCATAGTTAATAATTAAACTCAAACTCACCCTTTCATGAATCCTCTCGTTCATCGAAATCTTCTTCTTGTCCGCCTTTTTGACATTCAGCATTTTGACCAATGGTTTGATTGTAATTCCTTGTAAGAACACCGTGAAATAAATAATGCAGATTGTTGTTGTTATGAACATCGCTTTGTTCGGAATGCTATCACTAATCAGGAGCGCCAAGGCGAACGCCACGGCTCCTCTAAGACCACCATAAGAGATCACAAACTGGTCCACGGAGGACAATTTATTGAACCTAAATCGATTTGCAATTCTAATCAACACAGTCACAGATAAAATTCTATAGATAACACAGAAAAATATGGTAAAACCGACAAAGGCAAAATCAAATTCGTGATCAAAATTGACGGTGGCGACGCCCAGGAACATAAATATGATTGTCTCCGATGAACTGGAGATCATCTTTAAGGAATATTTGATTGTCGTGTGACTCTTCTGGCTCACATTAGCCTCCACGTAGCTTTTCATTGTGATGCCACAAAAAGTTATCCTGGAAAAGAAGAGGAAGTTATTAGTTATTATAGCTTTGTATAAGAATTTAATTAATACTTCTGTCTTGGATCAATTTTATAAGTAGGTGTTTGTTAAATAAAACTTCATATTCCGATAATTTAATTTCTATCGATTTGATATATTTTGGCAGTTTTGTAGGTGTTTTAAACAAACCAATTTTAAAATTGTTAAATTCAAATATTTTAATATTATTCTTTAACACAATCTATACCAAGCTTGAGAAACACGTGGCTCGCGGGTCGCATGCGGCTCTTTGAACATAATTTTGCAGCCCCAAACATTTATAAAATTAAATTTCATTTATGTTTTATGTCGCTTAAAATTTTTTCTGTCAAAAACGCCAAAAACACAAGTGCTTTTTCTTTTTTTTTAAATGTGTCCTCCGTGAAAGAAATCCGATAAATTTATATGGAGGTCAGTTTCGTTGAGTATGGTTTATGGATGGTATGGATGATTTCACAACAAAACGGATTATTTAAATCTAAATATAATGTTTTAAAAGAGATGCACATATCTGATTTCTAACAGAACATCACGGATTGTTTAAATTTAAATTTAACGTATTAATTGCAACTTGGTATATTCTATGTGCGAGTAAGAAAAAACAAGACCAATTTCCCATGAAATTAGAAAAAGAAAGAAAAATAATGTGAGGGAGACAACAAACTTTAATAAATTTTAAATTTGATTAGTAGACAACGAATGATATTTTTCAGTTTTTGTGTAAATTTATTTAAAATTCATAAAAAATTGTATAAAGCATGGTCGATGAGCATTATTCAACACTCGAGAATTCTTTAAGGCATTCGCTATGCTCGTGGCTTAAAACAGCCCTTGTGTTTAATAATGCCTTATCTTATCGACTTTGATCTATAAATAATTATTATTGACGTTATAATTATAATAAAATGATAGTCATTGAGTTTTTCAAATAAGCTGATGTTTTACCTGGCCATTTTAACACTTTTAATGTGTCATTTGTGAGTTAATATGATTTATATTAGAGTATTTAAATAAGATTATTTCTTAACTCTCGTCAAAGATAAACGTCAAGCTCAATATGATCAGAGACTGTGTGAATATGACATGAGCAAAGCATAAAAACAGGATATTTTTAAAAATCAGAGAGTTGTGATATTAGACGTACAGCACAACTGGCTATAATTTTACCTAGTATTGGCACAAAATTAATATTAACCAAGAATAGTCTTTTCTGATTTCCCTGATAGGGACTGGAATTGACAAATACACATGTATCGATACAGTTTCAATTCAAAACGGAAATGATTGTCATGAAGAATAATATCTTAACCTAAACCTTATTTTTGAGAAAACTTTTAAAAATCTTTGCGAGCATTGAGAAATTTCCGCTTTGACAAAAAATGCAAAACAAATTATAACTCTGTTTGGAAGTACTGTGCCTCTGTGTCCTAGCGGTTAGCACCCTGTACATCCTCCTCGAGGTCGTGGGATCAAATCCCGGGTGGATATTTTTCTAGCGCGAAAAAGTTTCCATTTGTGTATATCAATAACATTACGAAATAATATTCATAGCGAATTATAAATTTGTGATGGCGCAAACAAATAAATGAAATGGGCGGATTGACTGGATCCGTTTACAACCGGTCTTAGGTGCTATTAATTGACTACTAATACACTGAAACACAAACAGTCACGTAAAGTCTAACACCCGTTGGTTGAGGTTGAGATTACCCCTAGTTCCGTCGTGAATGTCGTGGGAATGGTTTATTTATTTTATTTTTTATTTGGAAGTACAGTCGACTCACGATAATTCGAACATCCAAGGGACTTTTAAAATACGAATTATCGAGAGTTCTAATTAAGTTGGCAACTTCGAACTTTCGGGTAGTAAACACCGATGAGTTCGAATTTACTCTGTAGTTTAGGTAATGGTTTTTTTTCGTTCGAATTACCGAGAATATAAAATTGTATGGATTTTGTTTGAATAGAGAGATTTTGTAGGGAATTCAGTAGAGGTTCAAATTAGTGAGATGATCGAATTTATAAAAAAAAAATTATAAAGGTTTGAATTATTGAGAGTCGACTGTACTTCTGTTTGTGTTGAATTATTTTCAATTCTGAAATTGAAAATTGGCCATTTGAGTAAAAAGGTTCCCAGTCCCACCCCTGCCCTGATCTAACCTGATTTTAGTCTCTAATGACATAATTATTGATTAACAACAAAATCGTTATTTGTTCGTTTCGTTTATAATGAATGAAAAAGAAGTGAAAGAAATAACTACTTCAATAAATATGCGTAATATTGTCGTTAAGTGTTTAATAGGGCTTTCGTGTTAAGTTTTGTCAATAAAATATACTACAAATAAACGATGTTATTTTAATTGCTTGGGAAAACCACAAATTATTGAGTTAAACTTTCTTCGTATTACGTTTCGCGCCATTAGCTGATTTTTGGAAATGCCCCAGTTTCGATAATTTTGTCGAAATTACATATTTAAATTAATAAACATAATCTAATTACTATTAAGTTACAAATAAATCACAAAACATTTGAATCGTTTATTTGAGAAATTGCATAAACTTCTTTTTGACGAAATTGTGTTTTTGATAGAAATGGGAATTTAAAGAGTAAATTCATCGTTTTTTTACAAACGGAGAATCAGATGTTTGATTTAATTGTCTTAATTTTGTAACAATAAGTTAAATTCAATTAAAGTTATGCCACTTTTTACTAAGCAAATGCCATTGTTTTTTCTTTAAATAAGAAAACAGCATATCTTCAGAGGATTTCAATGCCTGTAAAATGTCCATTATTAACAAAATAATTTCCAATTTCTCGTCAGAATAAAAATAAAAAAAATTACGATTTAAATTCCCAGTTCGTCTAAAAACAGTTTTTTGCGTTTTCCTTAAAATTAATGTCATGACACTTAAGCAGTTTCTCAAATAAACGACTTATTTATTTACTATTGTTAAATAAAATTGGTATTTCAGTATTACATTTTTTCCACCAAAAACATTGATGAATTTTAACTGTTATTGCTTATTAAAGTGACTAAATTAAAACAAGAAACGATTAAAGCAAATTTGAAAAACAATTGCTTTAGAAATTTAAACTCATTTAACAACATATTATTCAAATTGAGAAATATTTGAACCAATTACGAATAATCAGAATTATTTATATAATCATTTACAATAGACGGACAGATGTCCTGGAGACCATTTGGCCTGAAATAAATAGTACTAAAATAGGCTAATTTGTTTGTATAAAATGAATCCACAGTAAATTTTAATAATTTAGAAAGAAATGTAGGAAACTTCAATAAACTTTAGATTCTGGATTTGATAATTTAAAATAAATTTCAAATCAGCAAAATTTTTAAATAACTTACGCTAAAATTCCGCTCATGTGGAATATTTCTGCGTGTAAATAGGCCAAATAGGACATGACGAAGATGAAGATCGGTTCAATCACTCGGACATGGTCTGTGTATCTGGTCACCAATCCCGTGAGATATCCCCAGATGATGCCAATCACAGTTCCTCCGAGAGCCACGACGAAGAACGACGCTGCTCCATAGGCATAGTCCGTGGCCAGAATTTCACTTGGACCGATCAATTCAAACTCATCGAACATGTGATAGAGCACCACAGTCACTGCGTCATTCAAGAGGGATTCTCCAAAGACCACAATGTAGAGAATCTCATTCACGTGAATCTCCTCAAAGACCGACAAGACAGCCACTGGATCCACTGCTGAGATAAGTGATGAGAACAGCAGAATGTGAAGCATTGGAATATGCTTGAAAAGGCCCAAGTATCCGCAAGTCCAGAGTGACAGACCAATGGCCATGGTGTTGAAAATGGTGCCCACGACGGCCATCAGCAGGATCGTTCCAATGTTGTCGAAGAAGAGGCGATTCGGCATGAAGTAGCCCGCATCAAAGATGATCGGCGGCAACATGTACAAGAAGAACTCGTTCGGCGTCAACACCTTGATATGCAGTGGACCGAACAACAGCAACAAAAGTCCCACCAGATTTCCAACCACGATCAACAAACAGGACTCGGGGAAAATTTGACTAAGCTGTGGTGTCATGTGGAAACCTGAAGGAAGTAAATAGAACACAAATCAAGCATTGGAAAAAACTGTTTAAAAAATTAATTTAATAAATGTACCTAATGAAAATACCCTTCCATATTGTTGTATGGTAGCTTTTAAAGGTTTAACCCCTCCCGATCATCATTATCTAAATACAAAATTTGTATATTGTAGATAATTTAAATAAAAACAGTTTACTCTCGTCAATTCGAACATCCATAGGACCCTTAACATACTTCGAAATATAAAGATTTCGAATCATCAAGTGATTCCACTACTGTTGCTCAGAATGGTTTGTAACTTTTTTAAGAGAAATTGTACTTGAAATGCTGAAACAACAAATTTGCAACTTCGAATTGTCGAGTGTTAGACGCTGATGAGTTCGAATTATCGCGTGGTATTGTTAAATAGCAAGGGTTTTTTTCGTTCGAATAACCGACCGCATAAAATTGAATGTTAAATATCAAGAGTTTTTGTAATGAGCTGTGAAGAAGTTCGAATTATTGAATGGTTTGAATTATCGAGAGTTAATCTAATATAAGATCTGATCGCAAGAAGATGTTAGTATAAATAGCCAACATCAATTAAATGGACGATTATTGTACTGTGTTCTAAGAGATCACCGTCCTCCCTAAAATAAAAATATTCTTTCTTCCGATCAATCTGGTTCAAGACTTAAACCTTAAAGTAATATAATTTTTTATTTTAATAAAATATTACAATGAATGATGATTTTATTATTATTATTTCTGTTTAATTCATATTAATAGTATACGAAGGATATTAATAAACTTGTTGTATTCAAAAACATAAAAGACGCATTTTAAAGAATTTTCTTATGATTCTGAAGTAGAATAACAGATTACACATTATTTTTGAAATATTGTAATAAATGATAATAATTTTCTTCACACTGTTTTAATTAGAAATTGTTAGGATATGTATATTACTTTTTATTCTGTTCAATATTTGAAATAGACAACGATTTTAAAATAGAAGCTCATATATGTACAATAAATAAGTAAAACTCTTTAGTAAAAACGCTGATAAGATCGCCATTAAAAGGGGTTACATCAATAACATGATAATTGCATAAACAAAAATCTTTTTGCTCTAAATATTGAACTTTTATAGTTCAACAAGTAAAAATAATTATTGCCACAAATTTGTACAATTTTCCTTATAAAATATGTTATTGTGTTTTAGTGTGAAGTGAAACTTTATACATTATGAAAGAGACCAAAAATATTGGCGTAATTAAAAACTCTTCTTGCCACACAAATTTAATTAATGAATATTTGGAAGGATTTTAACATTTCATATCCGCAATATGGTTGTCAGAAACAGAAACCACATTAATTACGAAATACTTTACAGAAAAAGCCAAATATTGTTCATAACCAGACGCTTTCATCAAATGTTGGAATTATGCAAGGGTGTCAAAAGACGTGCCACAATTCAATTGAGTTGTCAGTTTTGTAATTTACTTGAAAAGTCCATGTTTGTTTTTGAAGTCAAGAACTGTTTTAGGGAACTGGTTTTAGAGAAATTTCAAATAAAGACGATTTTATCAAACAAACCCTAGAAAGTTAGTTTTAAATAGTTTAAAATATGAATATAACTTCTACTTTAAATATTTTAATATTTTTGGAATTAAAATGATTATAGAGAGTGTCTTAAATTTAACCCAACATTTGAAATTATTGTAAAGGAGAGATTTAAGTCTGTAGCTATTACTGCGTTAGGTAAATCTTAAAGTACATTAGTTGGGATTTTACATGGTATAACATTTGGGAAACTAGCCCCTGGGTTAAAGTTCATATTTTTTAAAACGAAAGAGTAAAATAACAAGATTAAGATGCTTAATTGTGGTAAAGAAATATTTCATGATTTCGTCGCTTGTTGTTCTTTTTTAAATAACGAACACAACGGCGTAACAGTGTACAAGCCTTTTGCCCAAAAACTGCACCAAACATGCACTTTAAGGGAGGAAATCATTTTTAATTTTTCCGAGCTCGAAATGAAACAAATCTGTTTATGAATGTAGTTTCCATTGTGGAAATGAACTTCATCACTGTCGAAGAGTTTTGTTCAAATTGGTCTTTAAATATTTCATGAAGAGGATAGGGTGCAACAAGCGTTATCCTTGGGGCTATTTGCCCGTGTGTTAAACCACCTTTAATAATTTATTCAAAAGTTACGTTAATTGTGAGACACCCTTTACAAATAGTTACACATATTTTTTTATATACTATTGTTTTATATATATTATTTTAATATCATCAATCGGATATTTAGTATGATAGATTATTTTTTATTATTATTAATAGTATCAGTTAAGTCTAACAAAAATTTCGACTGTAATTGAAATAATTTTTTTCATTCAAAATCATCTTAAAAATTTTAAAGTGTTAATCATCTCGAAAAGAGACGTGAACCGTAATTATGAAAAATGAATATGGTATTTATCTCTTTCACCAGTTTGTTTCAAAATATCTTTTAATACACTTAATAATCCAATAATTACAATTCATGACCATATGACAAAAATGAATTTGAATAAATTACTTCTGTCAATTAAGTGATCAATCAAACAAATCATATTATTGTACTAGAATAATCATTTTGTTATTGACTGCAAACATACGAGTATTCTAAAATAAAAAAAAAAGTTCAATGGTTTTGTAATACCTATAGACGTATCTAGTAATATATATGCAGTATTTAGTTTGTTGGAAAATTTCCAATAGTAAAAAGTAAGCAAGAATCTATAGAAAAATTTAATGGTTACCATGCTTTACTTTAGCGAATCGATTTTAGTCGTTCCTAGTTGATTGGGCAATTTATTACTAATTACTTTTAATACCTTTAAGAATACTAAAGTTTCAAACGATTATTTGACAGCTCTGGATATGAATAATATAGTTTAAACAAACAAATGTTCAATCTAGTGTATAGACATAATACATGAAAACCAATTTAGCCTAAGTCAATAAAAATAACTAATTAACTTGACTATGAAAGTATGCAGGAAAAGGTCAATGTAGCAATAACTATGTCTAATATTATATTAAACTTTTATAGGGTTCCCCAATAAGACTAGTTTCTGTTTGGAATAGACTATTTATTACCTCTCAAAAACTATTCCAATTCTTAAAATGATAGCTACTTTGACAAATCATTTATCAAAGCAAATTGTTAAAATAATAAAAATAATTTCCCACTACATTCCATTATGGAACATGGGGTAGGGTCAACCTCAACCATAGGGTGGTAGACTTTTCATAACTATTTGTTTTTACAGTGTATTATTAGTCAATTAATAGCACCTAGACCAGTTGTAAACGGATCAAGTCAATCCGCACATTTTATTTATTTTTTAACGCCATTATTTATAATTCGCTAGGAATATTAATTCGCAATGTTATTGATATACATTTTGCATACAATTTAGTAATTTTTGTTTATTTTTTTTTTTGCTAATTATGAAGATATCAGAGATAAATCTGCTTAACTGTAATGTAAGTAAATTATAGTAATAGGCTTATATTGCTTTAAATGGAAATTTATTGTGCATAAATTAAAGCAAACATGTTCCATGTCACAATAAAATAGACATTTGCCTTATGACCAAGTAGTTAAGAGGAATTCCAACCGTTAACGGTAACTTTACAAGTTAAGATTTCACTTGAAACCTTTGGGAAATATGTCAATTTTTTAATTGTCCTTATTAATAATAAAATTTAATGTGAAATTGTAAAAATTCCAGCGCTCATAAGTGGAGTGCAAAAAACGATATGTCGAGCTCGGATGTAAAGTCCTGTTTTTTAATTCGGAAACGATGAAACACTCGCCTTTGCCTCTAATGTTTCACTCGTTAAAAATAGTTGACTTTATACCCTTGTTGCACAAATAACTATTCTATTCTATTCATAAAATTCTTTAAATAAATTAAACATGAAATTAAACACATTTTATTACCAATTTTCGCCAAACTGGCGAAAAGTATCCAGGCTCCGATGAGAAATGGTGTTCTGACTCTTTGAAAATCGACGACAAGAATGGAATATCCATCTTTCGGATAAGTCACGTTAGCATAGGTTGTATTAATGCCATAGAAAATCCTATGTCCTGAGGACGAGGTCTGGTTTTCCCCAATTTTGAGTTCAGGTTTGTGCTCCTCTTCAAAGTCCAATTCTAAAAACTGTAAAACGGAAATTTGTCAACTTAAAAATCAGTGTTGAGGAAATTTGTAAATTGAATCACCTTAGCTATGTGGGACTCCTCTTCAGAAGTCCTAGAAGGGCGGCCGGAGACGGCGTTAATTATCACTAGAAAGACCATTAAAACTGGAATAAATTTGCTAGACAATTTCACTACAGATCCCAGACGACACTGCTGTCTGGACAGATTCATCTCCCGCTCAAGGCTCTTCTTCCGCAAACCCATTTCAAGCGATTTTCTCCTTGTTTTGTGTTTTGCTTTATTTTGCTCAATTTAATCTGCGACCACTGAAACGACATCAAATGAAAAAGCTGTGTTAATGGGACAATTTGCTAAATGCCCAACCGTGAATTAATTAGTCAAACACGCACAAAATGTTGCTAATTACAAAGCAACATTTTGCCCAAAGATTTTTTTTCTTCTGGTTTTCATCCTTATTTTATTTGTTTACTTTTTGATGAAGAGGGTGCTCGTTCCGATAAACAATAATTTGACGTCTATTTTCGGGATATTAAGTACGGCTTCGGCGATTAATATTAATAAATTAGAGTTTTTGTGTCAATCACTCATACGAAAAATGACCTTAATAATGCGGAATGGGGTTTTCCTTTATCCAAATAAGACATTAGTCATATTTAATCAGCCCATAAAAATTTCATTAGACAAAATAATTATCGGGTATTCCTTTTATCATTTCCTTATTCAGGTCACCTCTAACAAATTATATAGGGCTTTATTTTATTTACACCAATCCTAATTTTTATTTAGTGAAAATGTTGAATACAAATAAAATAGTTTTAGTGAAATATTTGTTTACAATTTTACGATATAAAAAAATCATAGTCTAATTTATCCCTGCAGCGAACAACCCGGGTATGTAAGATGATTTTAATGTTATTTTTTTGTAAAATAAATTAATAGTAGATAACTGTACGACATTTTTCAAAAATTATAATATACTTAGTGTTCATTTAATGTTAGTGGACTATTGACAAACCTGGGTATGTGATATGAGAATTGGGAATCACAAAAAATTTGGTTTTATCATTAATTATTTACTTCTTCTTCTACGACTCTCGGAGAATGGGTTAAAAACTACGTTTTCAATACATTTTTAAGGGCAATAAAAATTAATCTACTGATATCTTATTTCTTTAATCGGAAGCGAAAGAGAAATTTTCGGTTAAATCAATATTTTCTCAATTAAAAATAGCTGAATTTGCACCCACATATAACAAATACCTATTATGATTTTGAAAATAACAAAATCATTATCAAAGTATTAACAAAATTTTCAAATTTTTTTATAAAATTTTTTTTTGAATACGTAAACAATAAAAAATGGCTCGATTTTCAAACTCGTTTCTTTAATAAAAACAGAAGATTTTTAACTTTTATTCCAATCGTTGCCATGCCGTTTCACTTTTTAAAATTATTATATTAGACTAGCATTAGTAAAAATGCTACTTTCACTTACTAGTGCGAAATCTTTTCGATTTGGGAATGCGAAAAAGATTTTATACAAAACTATTTTGGGGATAAAATACATGTGCTCGAAAACTGTTAAGTTCTTCTTATTAATTAGATTTAAAGTGTAATCAAAATATGTAATTGAATTAAAGTCGACGAAATTGGGGTGTTTCCAAATTCAGCACATGACGTAAAATGTATTACTTAGAAAGCTTAATTCAATAATTTGTGGTTTTCCCAAGCAATTAAAATAACATCGTTTTATTGTAGTATAATTTATTGACGAAATCCAGCACGAAAAACCTATTAAATACTTAAACAGAATATTACGAATATTTATTAAATCTCTTATTTCTTCCACTTCTTTTCATTCATTATAAATGAAACAAACAGAATCGTTAGAATCAATAACTATGCCATTTAAGGATAAAATCAGTAAACATAGTTTATTAATTAATAATTTGCCTATTTAATAAAAAGTGAGTATAGTTCGTGTTTAAACATAGAATCTTGTTCATAGATAAGGATTTAATTTTTTAGGAAAATAGTTTTATAATTTCAAAAATTCCATTTATAATAGACATTAAAATGATTGTGTTTTTGGAACGTTGTTCAACACGAAAATTACGAGACGACATACCCTCTAAGCCAGGGGTTCTCAAAATGTAGGCCGCGGCGTGGAAAGTATGTAAGGGCGCCGCGAGTCTTTTCGCAGGAAATTTCAAATTTTGAACAAAACATAACAGTTATATATACAACAAGGTCGATAAGATAAGTCATCATTAAACACAAGGGCTGTTTTAAACCACGAGTGCCTTAAAGAAGGCCCGAGCTTTTAATAATGCTTATCGACCGTGTTTTATACAAAATTTTATGCATTTTTAAATAAATTAACATACAAATCTCAAAAATTCTTTAAATTTCTGTAAAAATACATGGTGCGGCCTCTATGATAAACCACAAATAAACGTAGTTCATGAGTTCTCCAATATGTGGCTTATTTTTTTAAAACCATCCATTTACACTAACAAAACACAGTTAAACCACGCCATACGAAAGTGGCGTACATATAAAATTGATGGGTTTCTTTAACTGAAGTCACACTTTAATAATAAAGAAAAAGCACTAGTACTTTAAAGAATTCTTTAGAGCACTTGTGATATAATAACGACTTTGAATGGCATAATATCAACTTTAAGCAACAAAAATGCATAAAGTGTATTTTTCATCAAGCTTCCGTACCTAACAACTCACTATTAACATCATTCTCGTGGATATATGTTACGTGGTGAACAAAAAGGCAATTACAGAAGAGCTTATTCTATCAGCTACTACCCGTCTCCAACAACACTATCAGTCGGAGAATCATGGATATAGATTGGAATCTCATTTGCTACCCNGTGTATTTTTCATCAAGCTTCCGTACCTAACAACTCACTATTAACATCATTCTCGTGGATATATGTTACGTGGTGAACAAAAAGGCAATTACAGAAGAGCTTATTCTATCAGCTACTACCCGTCTCCAACAACACTATCAGTCGGAGAATCATGGATATAGATTGGAATCTCATTTGCTACCCAATGAAAACTATGTCTCTAAATGCCAGGATTTTTAAAAACAGCAATTTACAACAGCTTTCACGTAGAAATGTCTTATTTCGTGTGCTCGAATGCCAAATATTTTACGAATCTTATTCTTTCCAGGTACAAGCCCCACCGGGATTCACAAGAAAAAGACGGTCTCATTTAACTCTCTTGTAACTGAGGCCTTAACGCAAGATTTATTACTTCCTATTTGATGGAGTGTTGGTTATCGACTCAAAAAGAATAGTGAAGTTTAGCTTGAAAGCTTCAGCAGTTTTTATTTGTGTTGCAA